>CAUOFW020001603.1:0-80510 GCA_963454935.2 Ilex paraguariensis
GCGCCAAGTGTCGTCCTTTGTTCGGGTCCGTTTTCCACCCCGAACGATTAAATTTCGTACCGATTTAAGCCTCAAAATATTATATGAATTTATTTAAAATATTTTTTATTTTTAAAATTTTATAAAAATTTCGTTTTAGGGGTCATCGAACACCCGTCACCTCGAACGTAAAAAATCTGACTATCTCAGATTCAACGAAATTTGTCTTGGTAACTAGATTTCGTGAGACGAATCCAACGGTGAGGTCCTTTCATCATCCGAGGTCTATAAAAATACCAATTTTTTTTAACCCGCACTATAATGGCAAATTACCATTTTGCCATTTTTTTTCAGAAAAAGTTAAAATTTTTCCCGGGTTTCACATTCTTCCTCCTTAAAAGAATTTCGTCCCGAAATTCACATACACATGCACATACAATCACATGCATATACAACAGTCAATTAATGCTAAATGACCAGAAGAATGTACCTCCATCCTCGAACAAGAAAGGATAACTAGTACGGACAGTGTCCTCGCGCTCCCATGTCGCCTCCTCTACTCCTCGATGCTGCCACAGCACCTTCACTAGCCGCACGGTCTTGCCTCGCAAAACCTGTTCCCGGCTATCCATGATGCGCACCGGTCCCTCCTCGAAAGTCCCATCAGCATCAACAACAAGCTCTCCCCAATCCACCACATGAGTCGGATGTGGGGTGTACTTCCGAAGCATAGAGACATGGAATACTGCATGAACACTCGATAGATTTGGCGGTAATGCCAACCGGTAAGCAACTGTACCCACTCTCTCAAGTACCTCGAAGGGCCCGATGTATCTCGGTGACAGCTTCCCCCGCTTACCAAACCGGACCACTCCTCTCTTAGGCATAACCTTCAAGAAGACATGATCTCCCACCTCAAACTCTAGAGGTCGCCGCCGTCTATCAGCATAACTCTTTTGCCGGCTTTGAGCCGTGAGAAGACGCTTCCGAATCAAGTCCACCTTCTCCGAGGTGTCTCTGATCAATTCCGACCCGTAGAAGACCTCTCTCCTACCTCCGTCCAACAAACCGGAGAACGACATGGCCTCCCATATAGTGCCTCATAGGGTGCCATCTCTATGCTCGCCTGGTAACTGTTATTGTATGCAAACTCCACCAAGGATAAGTGATCTTCCCAGCTACCCTTAAGATCTAGGACGCATGCCCGTAGCATGTCCTCTAAAGTCTGGATAGTCCTCTCAGACTGACCGTCTGTCTGGGGATGAAAAGCAGTGCTCATCATTAATTGTGTCCCCATGGCTCGCTGGAAACTCTCCCAAAAATGAGCCGTAAACCTGGGATCCCGGTCCGATACAATAGATACAGGTACTCCATGCAGCCGGACAATCTCCCGTATATACAACCTGCAGAATTCCTCCAATGTGAAGGTCATCCGCACAGCCAAAAAGTGTGCCGACTTAGTAAGCCGGTCCACTATCACCCACACCGCGTCATGACCCCGCGATGTCCGTGGCAAATGGGTCACAAAATCCATCGTGATATGCTCCCACTTCCACTCAGCTACCTCCAAAGGCTGGAGTAATCCCGCTGGTCTCTGGTGTTCAGCCTTAACCTGCTGACACGTGAGACATCGACTGACAAAATCGCCAACCTGCCTCTTCATTCCACTCCAGTAATACTGGCGACGAAGATCATGATACATCTTCGTGCCCCCTGGATGAACTGCAAAACGGGAGCAATGAAACTCCCTAAGGATCTCCTCCCTCAGATCTGCCAATTGAGGAACCACAACCCTTCCTCGATATCGAAGACTACCATCTGAGTGAGTAGCCCAGCCCTCGTCACCCATACCTGCCTGTACACGGTCCCGGATGGACAATAGCTCCGTGTCCTGACTCTGGGACTCAATCACCCTGCTCAGTAGAGACGGTGTAGTCACCAAACTCCCCAAAGTACCCTGAGCCTGACCCATATAACATAGCCCGAACTGTCCCACAGTCTCGAGCATCTGCCACTCCCGGGAAGCTACACTAGCCAAAACTCTCCGTGACCTTCGGCTAAGTGCATCAGCCACCACGTTTGCCTTACCAGGATGGTAATGCAAAGTGAAGTCATAGTCCTCTAAATACTCCATCCACCGGCGTTGCCTCATGTTGAGGTCCCGCTGTGTGAAAATATACTTCAAACTCTTGTGGTCCGAAAATACTTCAAACTGCTCACCATACAGGTAGTGACGCCAAGCCTTCAAGGCAAAGACAATGGCTGCTAACTCCATGTCATGTGTGGGGTAATTCTGCTCGTGATTCTTTAGCTGCCGAGAACCATAAGCTACTACCCTCCCAGACTGCATCAAAACACATCCCAGCCCGTCCTTCGAGGCATCACAATAGACCGTGTACCTCTGTCCTCGTTCTGGAACTATCAGAATAGGAGCTGAAGTAAGCCTCTTCTTCAACTCTTGGAATGCATTCTCACAAGAATCATTCCACACAAACTTGACATCTTTCCGGGTCAACTTCGTCATAGGCGCAGCCAATCGAGAGAAATCCTCAATAAACCGCCGGTAATACCCGCCAATCCCAAGAAACTACGTATCTCGAAGACTGACTTCGGTCTCTCCCAATTCATAACTGCCTCAACCTTCTCCGGGTCCACGGATACACCCGAAGCCGACACCACGTGTCCCAGAAATTTCACCTCAGTAAGCCAGAATTCACACTTGCTGAACTTGGCATATAACTGATAATCTCTCAATGTCTGGAGAACAATTCTCAAGTGACTCTCATGCTCCTCCTCAGACTTGGAGTAGATCAAGATGTCATCAACAAAAACCACAACAAATTGATCTAAATAGGGTTGGAACACCCTGTGCATGAGGTCCATGAATGCCGCTGGAGCATTGGTCAATCCAAATGGCATCACTGTGAACTCGAAATGCCCATACCGCGTTCTGAACGCCGTCTTAGGAATATCTTCCTCCCTAACCCTCAACTGATGGTAACCGGTTCGAAGATCTATCTTGGAATAGACCCGTGCCCCCCTCAGCTGATCAAACAAGTCATCAATCCTCGGCAAAGGGTACCTATTCTTGATAGTGACCCTATTCAACTTTCGGTAATCAATACACAACCAAAGTCTTATCTTTCTTCTTAGCAAACAGAACCGGAGCGCCCCAAGGTGAAGTGCTCGGTCTAATAAACCCCTTGTCCAACAATTCTTGCAATTGTACCTTGAGTTCTTGCAACTCAGTAGGCGCCATCCTGTGTGGTGTCATAGAGATGGGAGATGTATCGGGATGCAACTCTATAGTGAAGTCCACATCCCTATGTGGAGGTAATCCCGGTAGTTCATCCAAAAAATATCCTCATAATCACACACAACCCGAGGTAGACTTAACTCCTGCCTCGCCTCGTCTTCAAGGGTCAGGCTTGCTAGCCAACCCATCAGCTGCCCGTGCCATCTGGAGTCGTATACTGCTTGGGTAAAGCATCGTGCTTATCCCCTTGAAACATGAAACAAACCCCATCCGGTGTGTAAGCAGTGACTCACTTTCGATCACAATCAATGACGACTCGGTGTGCCGCCAACCAATCCATCCCAAGGATCACATCGAACTCCGACATGTCCATGACCCGAAGGTCCATAGTGAGTAGAATCCCTGAGATCTCCAACTCACACCCCCGATATATCTGATCAACCCTCACCCTAGGACCTAGGGGAGAACTCACATGCAATGGCTCTTTCAAGGTCTCAACCTCTAAGCCCAAGTCATCCACACAAGATACAACAATAAATGAATGAGATGCACCAGAATCAAATAACACTCTAGCCCATAAGCGGGAAAGTAGAAATGTACCCTGTATCATCGACGGATCTGCCAGCCCAGTCTGTGGCATCATGGTGTAGACACGCCCCGGAGTCCCTAAAGTCCGGCTTGTGAGCCCTAGCCTCTTCCTCGACCCATTCCTTGGCCCATCTGGCCAGCTTGTGGTGTCCCTGCATGAGAAATAGTAGGGCTTTGTGTTGCACCCTGAAACTGGTACTGGCTGCCCTGACCCGTAGTAGGGTAGTGAGGAGCATACTGCGTCTGTTGTTGCCCCACTGAAGTCTGAGATTGCGACGACCCATGACCCTAGGATCCCTGCCTCTGAGGACAATCCCTCTTCATGTGACCCAGTTGGTGGCAATGATAGCAAGTCCTCTGGCCAACCTGGTAGGAAGGTCTCTGATTTCTCCCACCTTGGGAGGATTGACTTTGGCCTTGGCCTTGATAACTGCGGCCCTGTACCTGAAATCCTTGTGGAGTAGAAGTCCTTTGCTTCTTCCTCGAGCTAGAAGAAGAGGATTGACCTTCCTTCTTCTTGTCTTTTGCACTAGACTCCCGGATGCTCCTTGCGTCATCCACCTCTCTCTCAATGGCCAAAGCTGTGGTGACCATCAAGTCGAAGTCTTGTAGTAGAAGACCGATGATTTTACCCCGGATGGATAACTTCAGCCTATCCTTAAATTTTCTAACCTTGGCCATATCTGTGGCCACATATTGGTCAACGAAACGTGCTAACTCAGTGAATTTAGCCACATATTCCATCACTGACATCGTTCCTTGCCTCAGATCTAGGAACTCCCGGGCCTTTGCATGCCTTGCAGTCATCGGGAAGTATTTCCCCATGAAAAGTTCCTGGAACTCTACCCATGTCATGGCCTCCAAGTTCTTGGAGTCTTTCACCCAATCCCACCATACTTGGGATTCCCCCTCCAACTGGAATGTAGCTAGAGTTATCCTGGTGGCGTCAGAGGTGATCTCCATTGCCCTCAAGATTTTGTCAACCTGCCGGAACCAATGATCAGCTACCATCGGGTCCGCCCCTCCCATAAAGATCGGCGGTTGATGTGCCTTGAACTTCTGGAGATGACTGGAGCCTCCTTGGCCCCCACTTGTACCCGTCTGTACAATAGTAGCGGCCGTAGCACTAGCTTGTGCAATGGTAGCCGCCGCTGCACCAATAGCCTCCATGAAGGCTTGTTGGTCAAAGGCCGGTGGTGGTTGGTTGTTGTTCCGCCTACCACCTCTGCCTCGGCCGCGTCCTCTTCCCCTTCCTCTATTTTCCATCTACACACATGTCAAATAGAAACAGAGCATTTACTTAGTATCCCAAGATATAAGTCAAGTATTTAAACTTGGAGATTTTCCTCCTTGTTTCACTAGTAGTGCGTGTGCCACCTACTAGTAGACATTTACACATAAAACTATACCATTCATTCCTTTTTTTTGAACCCAAGGTTATGTTTTCTAACCCTAGTGTTTTTTTTTTTTTTTCATGTGCCTTTTACCATGCGTATCATTCACATAATCACCTAGCAAGTAATCATGTTTCACATAACACGTTGCACAAAACATGTAACAATTTAAGCACATAAGATGAGATGCACAATGCATGCAATGGTCTAGTCCCAATGCCCAACAAGCCTTAGGTAAATCGTATAACCTAGGCTCTGATACCAAGCTGTGACACCCCAAATTCATGGGGTCCGTTAATTTCCCATCAACCCACGGAATGCCCGTGGATACCGTATAACTCGATATCGCACCGTTGTGTCCCATTTACCGGGATCCATAATTTAACGAAATTCGGACAGAGTCTCCTTTGTACGGAAAGCTCTACCCCAAAACACAATCTGTGCAATCAACATTTACATGACCCATCCGAGATCCAATATAATACCATAACCACACAGGGTCCATTTTATACGTAAAACTTGACCACACCGGGTCCAATCATCATATTTATATCAAAATATGCAAGGTTATATTAAAATAGTCCATATAGACTCTATTACAATTCCTTTACACATTACATGCCAAAATTTAATTACAAATCTACTTTTACAAAAAAAAAAAAATGGATTGGAAGCCACAAGTCGGCTTTTCTTCAACAATGTGACCCTGATTGTGAGCCGTCCATTGGTGCATGACCCACACCTGAAATGTTTCCCGTATAGGGTGAGCCAATGCCCAGTAGAATAATCCTTACAGAGGCTACTCATCACCTAAAATGCATATGCAATGTATAAATCCAACATTTCACAACAAGTATTTCCTCCAACAATAACATATAATACAATGTTGGAAAATCATGATGTCATGCCAAGTAATGAGATGAAACTCACCCATGCGTGCTATCCCGAGCCCACACCGACTCCCACAACACAATGCGACACTTATGTGTAAAACAAACGTTTTTGATGAAACACATCCAAAGATCATTTTGAAATCAACCATATGTCATAAAACTAATTCATTCTTGGATGTTTCCCATCAAATGAATAATTTATATATCAAAATCATGTGCCTTTATGGGGTATCGGATTCAGGAATTGCACCTCCGGCTCCGTACGCCGTTACACTTTTCTGGAATTTCACCGCCGGTAAGTGTATGAACCAAATGGCCGGGTTTTTCACCCGAGGGAGTGTCTAGCCCTACTTGCTATACCCGACACAAGTTTTCTTATGCATGTCACCGTGTGACTCCGTAGGACGTTCCATCCCACTTTTCCGAGCCTACCATCAAGTACCAATGTTGGTGTTGATCACCCCATGCAACCCTACACCCACACTCATGCATGTAGCCCATGAATGTGATGTTAATTCCATGTCCATATTGCAATGCATGCCAAATGACAATTTTTAAATATCATTGTATACCATGGCAATTAATATCATTTGCATATAATCACATAACCATTTCAAGTTCAATATATCCAAGAGCATATATCAACACTCCATCAACATGATAACACATAATACATGCCCACATGATCCCAATTTCCAAGGGATTACATAAATACTTCCATATACCAAAATCAAGACAAGATTTTATATGGATCATTCAAACAAAATAAAAATCAGAATATATGATTTTTATATAACCAATTATCTAAACATTCAAGAAATCACAAACTAGCACTTTCTAACTACCAATTCACACTAGAATTGATCCTACCCATTTCCATAGCACCAATCATAATGGAAAAATATTAGAAATACCCAAAACAGCCCACATGAACCCTATGGACACCTTAGGTTAGAAATAGGTCCGAGTAGGAGGAACCCTACCTCTTGAAGCGTAAAGAATTTGTAGGAAGCCTCAAGAACAAGATTGAAGCCCAAAGCTTAGATTTCTCCAAAATCCTCCCTTTGAATCTTCGGTGAAAATCTTTGTTTTTGGTACCCACGCGTAGCTCTCATCGCGTAGATCGACTTTAATTCTTGGCCCGACGAATTTTGACCGACGGAACTCCGAGAATCGGCGAAAGAAAGCTTGAAGAATTATATTTTTTTCTTCTTTGCTCTTGGGTCTGATCCAGCCGGCCAAATGAAGAGAAAATATCTGATTTTTCAGATATTTGCCCACTTTTATACTTTCTAAACACTTGACCCTCGTCGCGCCAAGTGTCGTCCTTTGTTCGGGTCCGTTTTCACTCCGAAATGATTAAATTTCGTACCGATTTAAGCTCAAAATATTTTATATGAACTTTATTTTAAATATTTTTTAAATTTTAAAATTTTTATAAAAATTTCATTTTTAGGAGTCATCGAACACTCGTCACCTCGAAAATGTGAAAAATCTGACTATCTCAGAATTCGACGAAATTTGTCTAGGTAACTAGATTTCGTGAGACGAATCCAACGGTGAGGTCTATTTCATCATCTGAGGTCTATAAAAATACCAGTTTTTTTTTAACCCGCACTATAATGGCAAATTACCATTTTGCCATTTTTTTTCAGAAAAAATTAAAATTTTTCCCAGGTTTCACACTTCCTCTTCCTCTTTCTCTATAAATATGCATGAAACTCTTCATTCTTCACATGGCCAGATATCCAATAGCTCCAAGAGAATTCCAAAGGGAGAACAGAGAAAAAGAAATAACTTACAACTCGATCGTGTCTGTCATACACTTCAGTCCAAATCCTGTATTTTTACATTTATGTTGTATCCTTCTATTCAGATAGTTGAATTGCTGCCACCCTTTTGTCTTAACTGATAATAAAGGTGGTTGTATTTTAGTTGTTCTTTGTGAAAGACGTTTTAGGGTCTGTATTTTAATTTTAGTTATAATGAAAACTGCTCGCACTCCTTGCTTGTCTATAGCAATAGGGCGTGAGTAGTTACTTATA
Organism: Ilex paraguariensis; assembly: GCA_963454935.2. NCBI lineage: Eukaryota > Viridiplantae > Streptophyta > Magnoliopsida > Aquifoliales > Aquifoliaceae > Ilex > Ilex paraguariensis. The sequence continues at coordinate 8,156 of CAUOFW020001603.1, forward strand.
TCCTCCAGTGAGAGGTAAACATGTGTATAATACTGATTAACTTCTAGAAATGCTGATGTTTTATATATATATATATATGCTTCATGCATGATACAGTGATGTACGTAATTTCGGTGCTGTGCCTAAAATTATGTTATCAGTGGATCATGAACCTACCAGTTAATTAATTACGGTGTTCCTATCAGTATGGTTTATCCTCCATTGGAACGCTGAGGATGTTTTACTGATATATGGTACAAAATCTAAATGATCCTCACAAATGGCTTGTCCTTCTAGACTATCAAGTTTGTTTAACTACTATATGTAACTATCAGATTAATGACCTAAGTGATCCTCTTGAATGACCTGTCCTTCTGAATTACTAAGATCGTTTAACTAGTTTAAATTATAATATTCCTAGTCGAAGATCTACGACATTCCTATCAGTATGATTTATCCTCCACCAAAACGCTGAGGATGTTTAACTGGTATATATATATCATAGATGGAGTAAAGTGAATAATTCAAGTCCTCCTCATGAATGACTTGTCCTTTTGGTTCACTCGAATTAGTCAAATGGCACATCTATAATCAGCTAACCTAAGAAGTTGTTGTGTTATGACTTAATACCACTAGTTAACCTAAGAAGTGGTTGTGTTATGGTTTATTATGTACGCACCTACTATTATGGATTCAATTGAATAATCCAAGTATTTCTCATGAATGGCTTATCCTTCTGGTTTGCTTGAATTAATCAATTGTCATGGATACCACTAGCTAACCTAAGAAGTTGTTGTGTGATGATTTATATACATCAGACCTACCGGTTAACTTGCCTGTAAAATAGAAGTTAATTGTTGTAAGGTAGCATTTCTAGTACTTGATCAATATAACACATATGGGATCCTTAACCTGAAGGATACTTTTAATATTATTGCCTCAATTTATCTGCAACATAACTTTATAATTAAACTAGTTATCAATCTAATATCACATCACAAGCTATCACATGATGTCCTATCTAAAATAACAACTTAACTATTTTTATTTTATTTCCTAATTACACACATTCTTCATGGGATCGATACTTGGACTTAAAACCGAGAAAACTACAATTTAGCCACTTATACTGTAACACCCCGCATTTTCTTCTATATATGTATATAGATATATAGTAAATAATTGTTGTAAAAATGGGGATATGTGTAGTGATGTGTGTTTGAATTTGGTAGAATGAAAAAGGGATGAACAGTGCACTGGCTGTAACATCAAGCTCGATTTCGACCTTGATGCAGTTCATATCTCTCAAAACTTAAAACATGAAATTTGTAGAGCTCTCTCTTAGGATTCCATATCACCTTGAATCATCTCAATCGGAACTAGGAGGAAGGAGTTATGTCCATATTACGAAGTAGTGTCTACACTGTCCAAAAATCTGTCCGGCAGACTACCTTTTGCTAATTTCATCATAACTCTTTATTGGAAAGTCCGAATTTTGTACCGTTATTTTTGTTAGAACCCTAACTCGTATATATTTCCAACCATATAGGTTACACCACCTAGAAATACCTGAGTCAAATCAGTTTATTCTATGAAGTTGACCAAAAATCTGCACAATGGTGCTCCTTGGATAGTAAAGGGTTGTGCTTTCTTATTAGACCTTGAAGGTGTAAAACCCCATATGTTTACATTAATATATTAATGTACTTGTTTAGTGATTCTTCTATATGTAATGACTTAAGAATAAACCATATATATATTAAAATCATAAGGATATCACCTATAGTAGTTCGAATGAATAAAATAGAAATTTTAATGTTCCAAGTGTGAATTTATTTTAGTTTTGAAATAAATCATAAAAAGCAATGTTTTTAGGTTAAAATAACATTAAAAATGAATCCAGAACGTCGAAAAACCTTAGGGTAGTCGTATGGATCAAATTGGAGATTTCTAGTGGTAAAACTGTAATTTTGGGAAAAACTCAAAATTTAGCCATGAACAGTGAATTGCGCGGACTGCTGTGTTTAAAACACAGAATCCAGCCCATTTCCTTCCATTTTTTCTCACATCTCTCACCCCCAAACCCCTTAGCACCCTTGGGGAAGATAGAGGAAAGGAGGAAAGGGAGAAATGAGGTCATTAGAGCTTGGGTTTTTGGTTTGAAACTTTGATTCAAGGTAGGGGTTTTTCTTCCATGCTTGTCCATTGAGGCTAAGGCTAAAATATATATATGTTTTCACTCATACTTGTATGTATTTGCTAGGAATTCCTTGTTTCTTGGTTTTCTTGCAATTATGGCATGTCTTAAACAAAGTTAGGATTGATTACCCATGAAACTTCTTTTATAGCTTTAAAACCCTAGTTTTTGGGGAAATATGGAATTCTCTTTCTACATTTGCTCAAGCTTGGTTTTGAGAACTTTAGTGCTTTGTGTGAGTAATGAAAATGATGTGGTGGTGATCTCTTGTATTTTTCTTAATTGGTTATTTGGATTGTCGCATGATAAAATTTGGAGATTTTGATAATGGTTGCTTGTTGAGGGAAATTTATGGATTTTATCTTGTATGTGATTGTTGGTATGAAAAGAGGATAATTATGAACCAAGGTTACTCGTAAGTATGTGGTTAAGTGTGGAATACTTGAAGGGGGGTAGAGGTTACTTGTAAGTATGCTACCTACCAAAAGAGGATATTTATGAACCGAGGTTATGGTTGCTTGTGGAGGTATGGGACTCTACAAGAACTTGTTGGAAAATGGTTATGGTTGCTCATTGTGACTTGGGTTTACTGTTCATTTAAATTATTGCGAATGTTTAAACTTGAGATCTGTTTCAAATGTCACGGTTTTACTTCAAATGTTATATGATATTTTTGAAAATAAGACCGAACTGTTTTACTTGTTTTCTAAACCTTGTATGAGTATGGAAGGAATGTTGCTACAGAGCTTAGTGCTCATCCCCTACAAATAATATCTTTTCAGATTTCGTCTATTAGGAGGAGTTACAAGTAGATGAACCAGTGCATGGGGAAGCTCCTCTAGAGGGGAACGGGGGTCCTGAACTGGATGCCTAGAGTTATATTTCTTTTGTACTAGACTAGAGAGTTTATTTTGAAATCATGTAAAGTCTAGTATTTTGTTATTTCACTGCAAGTGTAATTTAATTCTTTTGGAAATATATTTGTCATACTTGGCCTATTCTTTTGGGATGGCATTGTGGATATGACATATGATGAATGAAAGTTTATTTTATGATGGATAAATAGACCCGGTGTGGTCAATAGTTATGCATATGTGGACCCGGTGTGGTCAATTGTAATATAATTGTACAGGTTATGTTTTGGGTAAAGCTCCCCGTACAAAGGAGACTCTGCCCAAATTTTGTTAAAATATGAATGGTTGATGAATGAACTTTTGTCGTGATGAATTTACGTAATGCTCTCATGGGGTGAATGGTTTTTAGAATGTAATGTCACCCAAGGGGGTTTTTGGGGCGTTACATATACTTAGGTGTATAATATAAATATCAGATCACGAAGAATTGTGAATCAAGTTTTTGGCACCATTGCTGGGGAGTTACACTAATTTGAAATTAAATAAAATACAAAAGTTGTTTATTTGTATTATATGTATAAAAAGTGTGTTTTCTTTTTAAATAGTTTATGTCTGTTCATTCATCAATAGGTTCTGTAAGTCAGTCATCTCCTTCATCTTCATCATCTTCATCTACACCAGAATCATTTGAATTAAGTATGGCTAGAAACGTACCTAGGGAAGAACAACCTGGAGAACAAGAAGTAGTTCAAAATATTCGACCATTAAGAGAATATCTACACCCTACATGAACTAGTGTCCCGTCATGTTTTGCTTTCCCAATAGATGCTCCAAATCTTAATATTAAGCCAGGAACAATAAAATTATTACCACAGTTCCATGGTCTAGAAACTGAAAATCATTTTGTTCATATGAAAGAATTTGAAGAAGTATGTGGAACATTAGAAGATAATTCTAAAATGGTTAGACTAAAACTATTTCCTTTTTCTTTAAAAGATAAAGCAAAACAATGGCTTAGTTCTTTAAGAGCTAATTCAATCACAAACTTGCAAGCTTTATAAGTTGATTTCTTTAAAAAAAATTTCCTGTACATCGTACTAATACATTAAGATGTCAAATAATGAATTTTTCTATAAAAGAAGGTGAAACTTTTTATCAATGTTGGGAAAGATTTAAAGATATTCGGCAAGCTTGTCCACATCATGCATTTGAAAATTGGACCTTAGTTGGTTTTTTCTATGATGCTCTTCCAACTGCGATGCGACAATTTGTTGAAATGATGGCGTAAGGGGAATTCATGAGTAAAAATTCTGAAGAAGCATTTCAATTTATTGATACTATTTCTGGGAGTTCTCAAATGTGGGACTCAACTTCTTCAAATATAGTGGAAACAAAGCCATCTGCATCCGAAAGATGAAAATATGTGTTAAAAGTAGATGATGATTTAAGAGCTAAAATGACAAGTTTATCTCGAAAACTGAAAACCTTAGAGATGAAAAAAAATAAAAGAAGTATTTTTTATGTCTACTACTGATCAAATATGTGAAATTTGTGCATTGTCAGGACATCCTGTAGTAGAGTGTCCAACTATACCTACATTCAAAGAAGTTTTAATTGAACAATCTAATGCAATTCCAACTTACAATAATAAACCTTATCCAAACCCATAGTCTGAAACTTACAATCCAGGGTGGAGGAATCATCCAAATTTTAGTTGGAGAAATACACAACCTACAAATCAAACACAAGGTCCACCATAGTCACAAAATCAACCACAATATCAGTCATATCAACCCCCACAAAGAAGAACTGTGGAAGATACTATGAATCAATTTATTCAAAATCAAATGAGTTTTAATAACCAAACAACTGAAGCTTTTAATGATTTTAAAACTCAAACTTCTTAGAGTATTGAAGATATCAAGAGTCATCTACCTAAGTTGACTCAATCTCTCAGTATGTCAGAAAAGGGAAAATTTCCATCTCAGCCAAAACCTCCACAAAGTCAAGCTAATGTTACATCCTTTGAATCGTCGCCAAGTCAAGTACAAGCAATCACAAGGTTAAGAAGTGGTAAAATCATTGATAAAACTATTAAACCTAAAATTTTTAAAAAATTACGAAAGTCAATTCTTATTAATGAACCACTTGAACTTGAACGGTCAATTGAAAAACAACCAGAAATACAAAAAAAGGAAGATCAACCATGTCTTATTCCGTTACCTTTTCCTCAAAGGGTCAGGAAACTTACATCTGAAAAAAAATAAATTTGAAATTTTTGAGCTATTTAAACAAGTCAAGATTAATATTCCTTTGTTAGATGCTATAAAAAGAGTTCCAGCTTATGCAAAGTTTTTAAAAGATCTTTGCACAATAAAAAGAAAAACAAATGTACCAAAGAAAGCATTTCTCACTAAACAAGTCGGTACTATAATACAACATAATAATCTTCTTATGTATAAAGATCCAGGAAGTCCAACAGTCTCATGCATCATTGGAAATTTCTGAATTGAAGAAGCTCTGCTAGATCCTGGAGGCAGCTATAATTTAATGCCATATTCAGTGTATACACAATTAGGATTAAGTGAACTAAAACCCACCAGTGTTACACTACAATTAGCAGATCGATCAATAAAAATTCTACAAGGGATTGTGGAAGATTTTATCATCCAAGTTGATCAATTCTATTTTCCAGCATATTTTATCGTAATAGATACACAATCAATTTTTCATGCATTTGCATACATACCTATCATGCTAGGTCGACCGTTCCTAACTACAGTAAATGTGTTGATTAATTGTAGAAATGAAATCATGAAACTTTCATTTGGAAATGTGAGCTTGGAATTAAATGTTTTTAACAGTGCACAACAACCTAGAGAAGAAGATGAAGTGCATGAAATAAATTGTGTTGAGTCATTAACGCAAAGTTTTTTTGAAAATTTTTTTTGGAAAAAGAATAATATACATTAGAATCTATATCTGATAATGAATTTGAAAATATAGAGGAACCAGAATGTGAAAGTCTGTTACCTAAAGCTGTAGAATCCAATCTCAAAATCTTTAAACCAGATTTAAAACCACTTCCAACTAATTTAAAATATCTTTTTATAGAAAAAAATGAAGTTCATCCTGTAATCATATCATCAAATTTATCTAAAAGTCAAGCAAAAGAATTAACAGAAGTATTAAAAAATCATCAAAGTGTTCTTGGATGGACAATAGCAGATATAAAAGGTATAAACCCTCTTCTATGTACTCATTGTATATATTTAGAAGAAAATGTTAAACCATCTCGTCAAATGCAAAGAAGATTACATCCACACTTGAAAGAGGTAGTTCGCAATAAAGTACTTAAAGTATTAGATGCAAATATTATCTTTCCTATATTTGATAGTAAATGGGTTAGTCCTACACAAATAGTTTTAAAAACGTCTGGTGTTACTATAATACAAACTAAAGAAAATGAATTAATCCCAATGCGTACAGTCACAGGTTGGCGTGTATGTATTGACTACCATAATCTAAATTCGCTCACCAACAAAGATCACTTTCCATTGCCTTTTATTGAGCAAGTGTTAGAAAAAATAGCTAGTCATGCATTCTATTATTTTTTAGATGGATATTCAGGTTATAATAAAATTAAAATTGTAATAGTTGATCAAGAAAAAACTAAATTTACATGTCCTTTTGACACTTTTGCATATAAAAGAATGTCTTTTGGATTATGTAACGCTCCAGCTACCTTTCAACGTTATATGCTAAGTATATTAAATGATATGGTAGAACGATATCTAGAAGTCTTTATGGACAATTTTTCAGTATAAGGGGATTCATTTCATATATGTTTAGAAAATCTGAAAAAAAGTACTCATTCGATGTGAAGAAACAAACCTTGTCTTAAATTGGGAAAAATGTCATTTTTTGGTTACACAAGGTATTGTTTAAGGTCATGTAGTGTCCAGAAAATGAATCGAAGTTGATAAATCAAAAATTGATCTGATAGCTAATCTGCTGTGACACCCCTAAAACCGAGGGTCCCATTGACGATCCGTCAACCCGTAGAAATGCCAGTGAGTGCCGCTTGATCCGACATCACACGAATATTATTCTATTAACTGAAATTTTAACTCACACGTATTACTTGTGTTCCTTTAATCATTCAATTTAACCGTGGCTCAAGGTACCACAATTCATGCCTCTCTATTGTCCAATTTCATCTTTGGAACCAAAGAATCAAAGACCGAGAGCACAACACTTTAGTTTTAAAGTTTCAAAATTTTGGAGAGAGTACCGGTACTGTGTACCCAAGGGGGGATCTAATAGCTGGTACTGTGTAACCAATAGCCTGGCCTTGCATCCGAGGGGGGATCTATCCCTTTTTGCTATACCCGACACAAGTTTTTCATGTATGCAACCGTGCGACTTAGTAGGATATTCAACCCTACTTTCCTGAGCCCACCCATCAAAACACCAAGTATAGTGATTGATCCAACCATGCACAACATACACCCACACTCATGCCTAAGCCCTTAAATGTGATATTTTCATACACACGCATTGTAATGAACCATTGCAATGCCAACATCATGCTTAATGTAATGAATGCCAATGAGCCAATTTAAACACATATCATGTCCCATATGTAATGAAGGTCATATGGACAAATTAAACCACACATCTCAACATGTGTCATGACAATTTATATTAATACATATAATTACCATTATCTATCACAATGTTAATATATCAACATTTGTATCCAATTCATTCCTAAGTATGCTATCACATAATCCATGTCAATAACACACTTAAATCACAAGGCACATTATAAACACATAGCATGCCCACATAAACTCAATTTTCAAGAGTTTACTTAAATACATCCACATATCAAAATCAAGATTCAAGGGATTTCACAAATGAATTCCCTATGCCAAACCCAACTAGGAATTAGTCTAGGCCAATTCCGCTCCCATTTTCTCATTTCAATAGCCCTAGTCAAGTGACCTAGGTCATTATGTACCCTTACCCATTCCATAGGATAACCTAGGTAAGAAATAAACAAAAGTAGGAGAAACCCTACCTCTTGGAGCGTAAATAGAAGAGTAGAAGCCTCAAGACACCCTTCTAGCCCCCAAAACCTTGATTTCCCCAAAATCCTCCTCTTGGATCTTTGGTGAAACTCTTCGTTCTTTGTACGTACGCGTAGCCCTTGTCGCGTAGATGAAGTTTAGTTCTTGGTCCAAGCGATTCCGACCTATGGAACACCTTGGATCGTAGAAGAAAGGTAGAAATTTCTAAGTTTTTCCTTCTCTTTTCTCTTCTCTCTTCCAACGCCTGAACTCTGCTGAGAATAGGGTGAGACATATATGATTTTTCAGATATTATCCCCTATTTATACTTTTAATTGCGCGGTCCACATTGCCGTGCTCGTTTATCACTTTCGGGTCCGTTTTTAACCCGAAATGACTTAATTAAATTCCGATTTTAGTTCAAATTAATTTTATTTGAACTTTGACCCAATTATAAGGAAATTGTATAATTTCATTCGTCACTCAATTGTCTCAAAAAACGTGCAAAATCCGTTTATCTTGGAATTTCACGAAATTTGACGTGGTAACTCAATCTCGTGATATAAATCCAACGGTGAAGTCTATTGCATCATCTGAGCCTTAGAAAAATACTGATTTTAAACCCGTATTATAGTGACAAATTACCATTTTGCCATTTGTCGAAAAAATTTCAAATTTTCCCGGGTTTTACAATTAGCTTGACTCCAACTTTGTGGAGGTTTAGGTTGAGATGGAAAATTTCCTTTCTCTGAAATACTTAAAGATTGAGTCAACTTAGCTAGATGACTTTTATTATCTCCAATACTCTGTGAAGTTTGGGTTTTAAAATCATTACAAGCTTGAGTTGTTTGAGTATTAAAACTCATTTAACTTTGAATAAATTGATTCATAGTATCTTCCAGAGTTCTTCTTTGAGGAGGTTGACATGGCTGATATTGTTGTTGATTTTGTAACTGTGGTGAACCTTGTGTCTGATTTGTAGGTTTTGTATTTTTCCAATTAAAATTCAGATTATTTCTCCATCCTGGATTGTAAGTTTCAAAGTATGGATTCATATAAGACTTATTATTATTATTTGGAACATCATTAGAATGTTCAATTAACACTTCTTTAAATGGAGGTATAGTTGGACATTCCCCAGCAGGATGTCCTGACAATGCACAAATTTCACATACTTGATCAGTAGTTGATACAACAACTACTTGCTTAAGTTTTTTCATTTCTAAGTGTGACGCCCCTAAAACCAGGGGCCCCATAGACCACCCGTCAACTCGCGAAAATACCAGTGATTGTTACATCACCCAACATCACGTCTATCGCATCCCTGTAACCAGGATTACAACTCACACGAGGATCTGTGTCTCCTTTTATCATTTAATCCTATTGAGATTCAATATACCTCAATGTATTTTATTTAAGGTCCATTTGTGTCATTAGAACTGTTGTCCAAATTTGATATTGACAATTTACATGCAAGTATACACGATCAACAAGTAATAAAGTGATAAGTAGAGTATCGTTCTTACAGAGAATTATCGCTAATAATATCCAAGTACTAACTTTGTGACGCCCCAAAAACCGGGGTCTCGTTGATCGCCCATCAACCCGAAAAATGCCTGTGAATATCGTATAACTCGATACCACACCGTTGTGTCCCATTTACCGGGATTCATAATTTAACAAAATTGGGCAGAGTCTCCTTTGTACAGGGAAACTCTACCCAAAACATAACCTGTGCACCATACCATCACATGACCCATCTGAGGTCCCATATACAAATGTTGACCACACCGGGTCCAATTATCCATACTTTTACCTCATGAGTTTATGCAATAAACATAGTTAATACAAGTTCAAAATTATAATTCCTTTACAAATATTACATGTCAATACATAGTTTGAATAAAAGTCTACAAAATAGTCATGGTTAAAGGCCACATGTCAGCCCCTCTTCACCCTTGAGGCCCCGAATGAGAGTCCTTCGTCGGTATGCACCCTGCACCTGAAATGTTTTCCGTATAGGGTGAGCCAACGCTCAGTAGAAAAACTCCTACAGAGGCTACTCCCCACCTAAAATGCGTATGCAATGCGCACATGCCACAAACAACTTCTTCCATTCCAAATAAGAATATGTTATTCAAGATAGAATCTCATGAAGCCATGCCAAGTAATGAGACGAAACTCACACATGCATGCTATCCCGAGCCCACACCGACCCCCACAACCCTATGTGACGCATATGTGTAAAACAAACGTCTTTGATGAAACACATCCAAAGATCATTTTGAAATCAATCATAAGTCATAAAACCAATTCATTCTTGGATGTTTCCCATCAAATGAATAATTTATATATTAAAATTGTGTGCCTTTATTGGGTATCGGATTCAAGAATCACACCTCTGGCTCCGTACGCCGTTACACTTTTTTGAAATTTCACCGCCGGTAAGTGTATGAACCAAGTGGCTGGGTTTTTCACCCGAGGGAGTGTCTAGCCCTACTTGCTATACCCGACACAAGTTTTCTTATGCATGTACCTGTGTGACTCAATAGGATGTTCCATCCTACTTTCCCGAGCCCACCACCAACCACTAAGGATGATGATTGACCAACCATGCAACCACACACCCATGATCATGGTTATTGATGTGTTTACCCCGTGCATATGCAATGTAATGCATCATTTCAAACTACTGCCATGTTCAATATGTAATGAATGTCATATAAACAATTTTAACATATCCCATGATCAATTATATCCAAACATATAAATTCCATGATCATCATAATGCTAACATATCGTTAACCATACATCAACATAACATTACAATTGTAAATCACATCATAAGCATGTAATTTTGCTTTACCACATTTTCCAAGCATGTTATTTCATCAAACAACAACTTCAATAACTCAAGGCATTTTATTAAACACCTTCATGGCACCAATTATGTTATCACATAATTCACTCACATTCATCGTATAACTCAAGAAATCATAATAAGTGACTTCTACTGTTAACCCCTCTGTCAATGCACGGAAAGATCCATGAATGTCACACTAACCCACATCACATCATCATCATCCTTGGTGGTTGGTGGTGGGCTCAGGAAAGTAGGATGGAACATCCTATTGAGTCGCACGGTTACATGCCTAAGAAAACTTGTGTCGGGTATAGCAAGTAGGGCTAGACATTCCCTTGAGTGAAAAACCCGGCCACTTGGTTCATACACTTACCAGCGATGAAATTCCAGAAAAGTGTAACGGCACACGGAGCCAGAGCTGCGATTCCTAAATCCGATACCCAATAAAGGCACATGATTTTAATATATAAATTATTCATATGATGGGAAACACCCAATAATGAATTGGTTTTATGACATATGGTTGATTTCAAAATGATCTTTGGATGTGTTTCATCAAAGACATTTGTTTTATACATATGCGTCGCATTGTGTTGTAGGGGTTCGTGTAGGCTCGGGATAGCATGCATGAATGAGTTTCGTCTCATTACTTGGCATGGCATCATGAGATTCTATCTTGAATAACATATTCCTTTTTGGAATGGAAGAAGTTGTTTCTGGTATGTGCGCATTGCATACACATTTTAGGTGGTGAGTAGCCTCTGTAGGAGTTTTTCTACTGAGCGTTGGCTCACCCTATACGGGAAACATTTCAAGTGCAGGGTGCGTACCGGCGGAGGACTCTCATTCGAAGCCTCAAGGGTGAAGAGAGGCCGACATGTGGCCTTTAACTATGACTGTTTTGTAGACTTTTATTCAAACTATGTATTGGCATGTAATATTTGTAAAGGAATTATAATTTTGAACTTGTATTAACTATGTTTAATGCATAAACTCATGAGATGATAGTATGGATAATTGGACCCGGTGTGGTCAATGTTTTCTTATAAATGGACCTGGTGTGGTCAACATTTGTACATGGGATCTCGGATGGTGATTTTGGGAGAAAGAAAGTGTAAAATCTTTGATTGTTAGAAGTTGTTTGGTGAAGTTGTTTTAATGCTAGTAAAATGAGAAACAAATGTTGGCAGGAGATGTCGGGTGCGATCATACCAGCACTAATGCACCGGATCCCATCAGAACTCCGCAGTTGAGCGTGCTTGGGCGAGAGTAGTACTAGGATGGGTGACCCCCTGGGAAGTCCTCGTGTTGCACCCCTTTTTTGTGTCAGCTCCAGAGGAGAGTTTTTCTCAATTAGAGGAGAATGATGGGGTCGGGAGGAATCGTAGATATTCCTTGATCCCTCTGAGCGAATTTTCACATTCTTCATTCCAAGTGTCCTTCCAGGACCTCTGGATGGCATCGAAAAAAGGCTTGCACTTATCCGAAGATCAAGATATGAAATGGTTTAAGGTGGCCAACATCCATGTAAGCTTTTGAACGTCTTGGATGGTTTGGGGGCTATCATGTGATGGTTCGGTGCACAGGTTGTGTTTCGAGTAGAGTTTCCCTGTACAAAGGAGACTCTGCCCGATTTTGTTAAATTATGACTCCCAGTAAATGGGACACAACGGTGTAGTAACGAGTTATACGATATCCACCGGTATTTCGCGGGTTGATGGGCGATCAACGGGACCCCTGGTTTTTGGGGTGTCACAAACTTTGTATCAATTCAATTTTATTTAAACAATTGGAATTAAACTATGGAATGACTAATTTAAAACTAAATCTAAACTTAACAATCAAGGATTGAATTTAACAGGTGAAAAAACTTAAGATTACAAATTCCTCTAATACTTCGTTTAAATTTTTCTAACTCTTTTTCCAGTTAATCGATCAAAATAAGTTGTTAACTGAAAACTCAAAGTTATTTATCAAAACTTTTCCGATAGTTAGATAAAATTATCTATCCCAATTAACTTACTATATTCCAATGCAAAATAAGTTGGAATAGATTCATTAAGTTCGAACTCTCATAAAAGTTACACACGACATATAGGTATATTCCTATCCTATACACAAACCCAGCTATTCAATCCTAAGAAGAATAAACTAGACGCATGTCATCATATTTCGATCTAAACCTAGAATTCATCTCCCAATTTCATCTAGGCTTTCAAATTAATTGTTGGCCACACAATCATACATCAATCACAAAATATGACAAACAATTCATATACGATCAATAAGAACTAGAAACGAGAGTAGATTAATTTAACTAGACATAGGTTTCATTGCTATCTTAATAAAGATTTAGTTCATAATGTAATTGAAAGACATCATTCTAAAATTAAACAACATCTTAGAAAATGAAGAAATAAAAGTAAGAGAAAAGAATGAAAACTTAAGTGTAATCTTCAATCCTTCTCTAGCCTTTAAGACCAATCTTCTTCGTGTTGATTTCTTCGATTCTTGTCTCCAATTTTCTTCCAATTTTTTGGTCTTTCGCCAATGTTTCAGCCCCCAAAAGTCAGAATATTTCATCCCCACACAAACCCTAGCATATATGTACCTTTAGAGTCCAACTTCGGGTCAAAAACAAGGTAAAATTCATGTCACGAACTAGCACAAGCGCCTAGGTGCTTGAAAGGAGCTGGAAAAGTGTTGTATGGACAGAATGTTGGCGCCTAGGCGCTCCTCCCTCTGCAGGCCTGCTCCGGACTAGATTTCATAGAATCATCATAACTGTTGATACACCTGTCTGATTGAGCTGAACTTTTGTAACAAGATAGAAGACCTCCAGATATACAACTTTCATGTTTTACACTTTGTCAGATTCGAAGTGGGTCATGTTTAAAAATGCAGAAAACCGAGGTACTAGTACAAAATAGTGTGGGTGTTGACGCCTATGTTACCAAACACCAATACCTCCTTGATTTATTTCACTTTTAAGCGTCCAAATGCTCATGGAATGTGTCCATCTCTTCACCACTTATTCACACTTAGTTGCAAGGCTCTAAAATCCATTATTTACGGTATAATTACTCAATTACAATGCCGTTAAGCTTCGTCTTTAAAAATTTAACACTTAGGGTCCTATTTTGACCTTGTTTCCTTCCAATTGATAATGATTCCTTCCAAATGATCATCCCTACAAAATAACATCAAAACACACAAAAAAAATAAAAATGAACATAAAATAATTGAAAACTTACAGTTTCATTAAGCCGAAAGTACTCAATTCGTAGGTATAAAACCCACTCATCAAGAACCAAAGAACACATAGCCCAAGTGGATGGCAATGCATTCTTAAAATTTCAGATTTTTTAAAAAACCTTCCAGAAAGTTTTGCTATGGACCTTCTGGAAGGTTTGCTCACTGAAAAATTTCTACCGGAAGGTTTTATGGATCTTTTGGTAGATTTTACCTATTGGACTAATTTCTACAGGAAGGTTTTACTTACCTTCCGGAAGGTTTGCCCACTAGATGAAAAATTGCATGAACCTTCCGGAAGGTTTTATGGACCTTCTGGTGGGTTTTACCTACTGGACAGAAAATTTATACTAACCTTCCGAAAGGTTTTGCCCAGAATTTCATACTTCATCAGATTTTCATTTCCAATTCATCCAAAACCATTCCAAACTCATTCCAAACATGGATAATGCCATTTTCTACAATGTACATGATCCATACAAGTTCTATTACATGGATTGGCATAATTTTTACATGTTAAAACATTGTTCTAACAAATATTACACAAAATATGCCAAAAAAAACCACAAGTCGGCATTTCTTCATCGTTGAGGTCCCGAATGCGAATCCTCTCCCGGTACAAAACCCGCACCTGAAATGTTTCCCGTATATGGTGAGCCAACGCCAAGTACAATATTTCCTACAGAGGCTACTCCCCAACCGAAGTGCATATGCAATGTTCATATACAACATTCACAATCATATAGTCATTCCAATCAAGAATATACATGATTCATTTTAGAATCTACCATGCCATGCCATGAATGAAATGAGATTCACTCACGCACATCAACCCGAGCCCTCATCGGCTCTCACCACACTATGCAATGCAAGTGTAAAACCTTTATCATTGACGAAATACATCCAATTATCATTTTTGAAATGCCAACTATATGTTTATAAAACCATTTAATTCATGGATGTTTCCCATAAAATGAAAACTTTGTATTACAAAATCATGTGTCTTTGTTGGGTATTGGATTCTGGAATTACACCGACTGGCTTCGTACGCCATTACACTTTTCCAAAATTTCACCATAAGGAAATGTATGAACCAAGCAGTCAGGTTTTTCACCTGAGGGAGTGTCAAGCCCTTCTTGCTATACCCGACACAAGTTTTTCTCATGCAACATTCGACTACATGGGATCTTGGATCCAACATCTCCGAGTCCACACATCAATCACCAAGAGTGGTGTTTGATTAATCATGCATACACACCTACACTCACACCTAAAGCCCATGAATGTGATGCCAACCTCATGCCTAAAATGTTGTGATGCCAATGAGCAATTCAACCACATATGTTATGGCAATCTATATCAATTGCATATAATTACCATAAATCAATATGATGCTAATATATTAACAACATATCTTTACTCATGTTTTCTCAACAACAGACTCTTACCATACAACTAAATTCCACATAGGCATTTGGCAAGACACCTCCAAAACAAACAATTCATGTTATCACATAAATTGGTCCACATCATTCATGAGGTACACTGGCAACACTTATCAAGTTGCAACAAATTGCACATGTAAATTCCCCATACCAAAAGTAGCTAGGAACTTGCCTAGGCCAATTCTATACCCATTTCCTTATCTCCATAACCCTAGTCAACCACCTAAGTTAATGTATGCCCTTTACCCATTCCATATGACATTCTAGGTAAGAAAATAAACCGAAGTAGGAGAAACCCTACCTCTTAGAGCATAAGATGAAGACTAGAAGCTTCAAGATACCTCTCTAGCTCCAAAAACTCTTGACTGCACAAAATCCTCCCCTTGAATCTTCAGTGAAATCCTTCGTTCTTGGTACATACGCGTAGCCCTCGTCAGATAGACCAAATTTAACTCTGGGTCCGACAGATTCCGACCGACAGAACTTTGGAAATCAGAGAAGAAAGCTTAAAATTTCTATTTTCTCTCTTCTCCTCTTCACACGCCTGAACTCAGCCGGCCAAATGGTGAGAAATATCCAAATTTTCAGATATTTTTCTCCTATTTATACTTTTAATTGTGCGGTCCACGTTGTCCCGCTCATTTATCACTTCCGGGTGTATTTTTTTTAAGCCGAAACAACTTAATTAAATTCTGATTTTAGTTCAAATTAATTTTATTTGAACTGTTACTCAATTATAAGGAAATTTCATAATTTTTATTTTTGGGGACGTTTGAAAGTTCATTTGTCACTCAATTGTCTCGAAAAATGTATAAAATTTGACTATCTCAGAATTCGACGAAATTTGACATGACAGCTCAATTTCGCGATATGAATCCAGTGGCGAAGTCCGTTGCTCCATTTGAGCTCTTTAGAAATATGCATTTTAAACCCGCATAATAGTGACAAATTACTATTTTGCCCTTTGTTGGAAAAAGTTCAAATTTTTCCTGGTTTTACATTCTTCCCCCGTTAAAAGAATTTCGTCCCCGAAATTTACATATACATACACATTCAATCCTATACATATGTAACAATTATATAATATCAAATGACTATAAAAATGTACCTCCATCCTCAAATAAGAAGGGATATCTAGTATGTATGGTATACGCACGCTCCCATGTTGCTGTAACACTTTCACTAGCCTTATAGTCTTGCCTCGCAAAATCTGATCCCGGCTATCCATGATGCGCATCGGTCCCTCCTCAAAGGTCCTATCAGCATCTAGCACAAGCTCTCCCCAATCCACCACATGAGTCAGATTTGGGGTGTATTTTTGGAACATAGAGACATGGAATACCGTGTGAACACCCCATAGATTTGGCAGTAATGCCAACCAATAAGCAACTGTATCCACCCTCTCGAGTACCTCAAAGGGCCCGATGTACCTTGATGACAGCTTTTCCCGCTTGCCAAACCTAACCACTCCTCTTTTAGGTATCACATTCAAGAAGACATAATCTCTAACCTCAAACTCTAGAGGTCGCAGCCGTTTGTCAGCGTAGCTCTTCTACCGACTCTGAGCCATGAGAAGACGCTTCCATATAAGGTCCACCTTCTTTGAGGTGTCTCTAACCAAATCCAAACCCGTAGAGGGTCTCTCTCCCACCTCCGTCCAACAATACCAGAGATCGACAAGACCTCCCATATAATACCTCATAGGGTGCCATCTGTATGCTCGCCTGATAACTGTTGTTGTAGGCGAACTTCACTAAGGGTAAGTGATCTTTTTAGCTACCCTTGAGATCTAGGACGCATGTACGTAGTATGTCTTCTAATGTCTAGATAGTCCTCTTCGGCTGACATCCGTCTGGGGATGAAAAATAGTGCTCATCATCAACTGTGTCCCCATGGCTCACTGAAAACTCTCCCAAAAATGAGCTGTAAACTTGGGATCCCGATCCGATACTATAGATACAGGCACACCATGCAACCGAATAATCTCCTGTACATACAACTTGCAAAATTCCTCCAGTGTGAAGGTCATCCGCACCACCAAAAAGTGTGTCGACTTCATAAGCCGGTCCACAATCACCCACACCGTGTCATAACCCTGTGATATCTGTGGTAAGTAAGTCACATAATCTATCGTGATATGCTCCCTCTTCCACTCAGCTACCTCCAAGGGCTGGAGTAATCCCGCTGGTCTCTGGTGTTCAGCCTTAACTTGCTGATACGTGAGACATCATCTGACAAAGTCTCCAACGTCTCTCTTCATTCCATTCCAATAGTATTGGTGACGAAGATCATGGTATATCTTTGTGCCATCTGGATGCATAGCAAAACGGGAACAATGAAACTCTCTAAAAATCTCCTCTCTAAGTTTCGTAGACTGGGGAAACACAATCCTTCCCCTAAACCGAATACCACCATCCAAGTGAATGACCCAGCCCTCGTCACTTCTACCTAACCGTACTCGGTCCTTGATGGATGATAACTTTGTATCTTTTCCTTGGGACTCAATCACTCTGCTCAGTAGGGAATGTGTAGCCACTAAACTTCTCAAAGTACCATGAATCTGATCTCCATAGTGTAGCCTGAACTGTCCCACAGTCTTGAGCATCTGCCACTCCCGGGAAGTCACACTAGACAAGATCCCCTGTGACTCCCAACTAAGTGCATCAGCCACCACATTTTCTTTACTGGGATGGTAATGCAAAGTGAAGTCGTAGTCTTCCAAGTATTCCACCCACCGGCGTTGCCTCATGTTGAGGTTCTGCTATGTAAAAATATGCTTCAGACTCTTGTGGTCCGAAAACACCTCGAACTGCTCACCGTATAAATAGTCGCGCCAAGCCTTCAAGGCAAAGACAATGGTTGCCAACTCCATGTCATATGTGGGGGTAATTATGCTCGTGATTCTTTAACTGCCGAGAACCATAAGCCACCACCCTCTCGGATTGCATCAATACACAACCGAGTCCGTCCTTCGCGGCATCACAATACACTGTGTACCTTTGTCCCCTTTCCGGGACTATCAAAATAGGAGCAGAAGTAAATCTCCGCTTTAACTCCTAGAATGCTTTCTCACTGCATCATTTCACTCAAACTTGACCTCTTTTAGGGTCAACTTGGTCATAGGTGCAGCTAGTCGGGAGAAGTCCTCAATGAACCTCCGGTAACACCCTGCCAATCCCAAGAAACTAAGTATCTCAAAAATTGACTTTGGCCTCTCCCAATTCATGACTGCCATAACCTTCTTTGGGTCCACAGATACACCTGAGGGCGACCCCACGTGCCCTAAGAATTTCACTTCCGTAAGTCAAAATTCACACTTGCTAAACATGGTGAACAACTGATGGTCTCTCAAGGTCTGAAGAACAACCCTTAAGTGACCCTCATGCTCCTCCTCAGACTTGGAGTAGATCAAGATGTTTTCAACAAAAAACACGACGAACTGATCAAGATAGGGTTGAAACACCCTATGCATGAGATCCATGAATGCTGTCGGGGCATTTGTAAATTCGAAAGGCATGACTGTAAACTCGAAATGCACATACTGTGTCTGGAACGCCGTCTTAGGGATATCCGCCTCCCTAACCCTCAACTAATGGTAATCGGTGCAGAGATCTATCATGGAGTAGACCCGCGCCCCTCTCAACTAATCAAACAAATCATCAATCCTCGGCAAAAGGTACCTATTCTTGATAGTAACCCTATTTAACTGTCGGTAGTCTATGCATAGTCGAAGGGTCTTGTCCTTCTTCTTGGCAAACAACATCGGAGCGCCCCAAGGTGAAGTGCTTGGTCTAATAAAACCCTTGTCCAACAATTCATGCAATTGGACTTTGAGTTCTTGCAACTCAGCTGGTGCCATCCTATGTGGAGTCATAGAAACATGCAATGTATCAGGATGCAACTCAATGCTGAAGTCTACATCCCTATAGGGAGGTAATCCCGGTAGTTTTTCCAAAAGAACATCCTCATATTTAGAGACAACCCGCGGTAGATCCAACTCCTATCTCACCTCGTCCTCCAAAGTAAGGCTCACAAGCCAACCCATCAACTGTCCGTGCCATTGAGAGTCATACACGGCTTGGGGTAAAGCATCACGCTTTTCCCCCTAGAACTTGAAACAAACACCATTAGGCGTATAAGCAGTGACTCTCTTCCGATAATAATCAATGACGACTTGATGTGCCTCCAACTAATCCATCCTGAGGATGACATCAAACTCTGACATGTCCATGACCCTAAGTTCCATGGTGAGTAGAATCCCCGAGATCTCTAACTCACAACCCCGACATATCTGATCAACACTCACCCTAACTCCTAGGGGAGAACTCGTATGCAAAGCCTCTTCCAAGGTTCCAACCTCTAAGCCCAAATCCCTCACACAAGTCAAATAATAATATAGCACTAACTTAGTATCCCAAAGTAGGGATCAAAGTTGAACATTTGAGATTTCTCTTATTGTCTCACTAGTAGAGCTTGTGCCACCACTAATAGACATTTACACCTTGAACTATCCCATTCATTTTCTTTTTCTGAACTCCCAAGGTTATGTTCTCTATCCCTAGTGTTTCCTCTTTCCATATACATTTCACCATGCATATAATTCACATAACACATAGCACATAACATGTAGCATTTTAAACACATAACATGAAATGCACAATTAATGCAATGGTCTATACCCATGCCCATCAAGCCCTAGGTAAATCGTATACCTATGCCCGGATACCAAGCTGTGACGTCCCTAAAATCGGGGGTCCCGTTGACCACCCGTCAACCCACAGAAATACCCATGATTGTTACATAACCCGACATCACGTCTATCACATCCCGGTAATCGGGATTACAACTCACACAAAGATCCGTGTTTTCTTTTATCATTTAATCCCATTGAGGTTCAATATACCCCAGTATATCTCATTTAAGGTCCATTTGTGTCATTATAACCAAAGAACACATAGCCCAAGAGTATGACAATGCATTCTTAAAATTTCAGATTTTTTGGAAAACCTTCCGAAAGGTTTTTCTTTGGACCTTCTGGAAGGGTTGCTCACTGGAAAATTTCTACCGGAAGGTTTTATGGATCTTCCGGTAGGTTTACCTACTGGACTAATTTCCACCAGAAGGTTTTACTTACCTTCTAGAAGGTTTTCCCACTGGATGAAAAATTGCAAGAACCTTCAAGAAGGTGTTTTGGACCTTCCGATAGGTTTTACCTACTGGACAAAAAATTTACACTAACCTTCCGGAAGGTTGGTGTGACCTTCTGGAAGGTTTTGCCCAGAATTTCATGCTTCATCATATTTTCATTTCCAATTCATCCAAAACCTTTCCAAACTCATTCCAAACATGGATAATGACATTTTCTACATTATACATGATTCATACAAGTTCTATTACATGCATTTACATAATTTTTACATGTTAAAACATTGTTCCAACAAAGATTACACAAAATATGCCACAGAAGTCACAAGTCGGCTTTTCTTCATCGTTGAGGCCCCGGATGCGAATCCTCTCCTAGTACAAACCCCGCACCTAAAATGTTTCCCGTATAGGGTAAGCCAACGCCCAGTATAATATTTTCTACAGAGGCTACTCCCCAACCTAAGTGCATATGCAATGTTCATATACAACATTCACAATCATATACTCATTCCAATCAAGAATATACATGATTCATGTTGGAATCTACCATGTCATGCTATGAATGAAATGAGATTCACTCACGCACATCAACCTATGCCCTCATCGGCACTCACCACACTATTCAATGCAAGTGTAAAACCTTTATCATTGATGAAATATATCAAATTATCTTTTTTGAAATGCCAACTATATGTTTATAAAACCATTTCATTCATGAATGTTTCCCATCAAATGAAAAGTTTGTATTAGTAAATGATGTGTCTTTGTTGGGTATTAGATTCCGGAATCACATCGACTGGCTCCGTACACCATTACACTTTTCCATAATTTCACCACAGGGAAATGTATGAACCAAGTAGCTGGGTTTTTTCACACGAGAGAATGTCTAGCCCTTCTTGTTATACCTGACACAAGTTTTTCTCATGCAACATGCAACTCCATGTGATCTTTGATCCAACATCTCCGAGTTCACACGTCAATCACCAAGAGTGGTGTTTGATTAATCATGGATACACACCCACACTCACGCCTAAAGCCCATGAATGTGATGCCAACCTCATGCCCAAAATACTATGATGCCAATGAGCAATTCAACCACATATGTCATGGCAATCTATATCAATTGCATATAATTACCATAAATCAACATGATGCTAATATATTAACAACATATCTCTACTCATGTTTTCTTAACAACAAACTCATACCATACAACTAAATTCCACATAGGCATTTGGCAAGACACCTCCAAAAAAAACAATTCATGTTATCACATAAATTGGTCCACATCATTCACGAGGTACATTGGCAACACTTATCAAGTTGCAACAAATTTCGCATGTAAATTCCCCATACCAAAAGTAGCTAGGAACTTGCCTAGACCAATTCCATACCCATTTCCTTATCTCCATAACCCTACTCAACCACCTAGGTTAATGTATACCTTTACCCATTCCATATGACATTCTAGGTAAGAAAATAAACCAAGGTAGGAGAAACCCTACCTCTTGGAGCGTAAGATGAAGACTAGAAGCTTCAAGAGACCTCCCTAGCTCCAAAAACTCTTGACTTCACAAAATCCTCCCTTTGGATCTTATGTGAAATTCCTCGTTCTTGCTACATACGCGTAGCCCTCATCTCGTAGACAAACTTTAACTATTGGTCCGATGGATTTCGACCGACAGAACTTTGGAAATCGGAGAAGAAAGCTTAAAATTTCTATTTTCTCTCTTCTCCTCTTCACACCCCTAAACTCAGCCCGCCAAATGGTGAGAAATATCTGAATTTTTAGATATTTTTCCCCCATTTATACTTTTAATTGTGCAATCCACATTGTGTTGCTCGTTTATCACTTCTATATCCGTTTTATTTTTTAAGCCGAAATGACTTAATTAAATTTTAATTTTATTTCAAATTAATTTTATTTGAATTTTTACTCAATTATAAGAAAATTTCATAATTTCTATTTTTGGGGACCTTTGAAAGTTCATTCATCACCCAATTGTCTCGAAAAATGTGCAAAATTTGACTATTTCAAAATTCAACGAAATTTGACATGACAGCTCAATTTTGTGATATGAATCAAATGGCAAAGTCTGTTGCTCCATTGGACCTCTTTAGAAATATGCATTTGAAACCCGCATAATAGTGGTAAATTACTATTTTGCCATTTGTCAGAAAAAGTTCAAATTTTTCTAGGTTTTACAGTAAGGCTTCTAATTTTTGAGATAAACTAGTCATTTTAGGTCTTAAATCATCATCGTCTTTTAAAATATATTTTCCTCTTTCAGATGTAGATGACTTATTGTCCACAATAGTTGAGAAGTTGAGTCCCACATCTGAGAACTTTCTTAAATAATATCAAAAAATTGAAATGCTTCTTCAGGGTTTTTATTGATAAATTCTCCTTGGGTCATCATTTCAACAAATTGTTGCATTCCAGATGGAAGTGCATCATAAAAGAAACCAACTAAAGTCTAGTTTTCAAATGCATGATGTGGACAAGCTTGGAGAAGATCTTTAAATCCTTCCCAACATTGATAAAAAATTTCACCTTCTTTTACAGAAAAGTTCATTATTTGACGTCTTAATTTATTAGTACGATGTAAAAATTTTTTTTTTTAAAGAACTCAGCTTGTATAGCTTGTCAGTTTGTGATTGAATTTGCCCTTAAAGAGTTAAGTCATAGTTTAGCTTTATCTTTCAAAGAAAAATGAAAAGTTTTAATCTGACCATTGTAGAATTATGTTTCAAAGTTCCACAGACTTCCTCGAATTCTTTCATATGAACATAGGGGTATTCAGTTTCTAAACCATTGAACTGTGATAGTAACTGTATTGTTCCTGGTTTAATATTAATATTTGGAGCGTCTATTGGAAAAACAAAACATGATGGGACATTAATTATTGTAGGATGTAGATATTCTCTTAATGGTCGGACATTTTGAACTACTTGTTCTCTTCTTCTTGTTGCCTAGGTACGTTTTGAGCCGTTCTTAATTCAAATGATGCTTGTTCAGATGAAGATGAAGATGAGGGGGATGAAGGAGATGACTGATTTATAGAACCTACTGATGAATGAACAGACATAGACTATTACAAACAAACTATAAATGTACAATACATAGACTATTACAAACCTACTGATGAATTTTTTTTAATTACCGTAACTCCCCAACAACGGCGCAAAAAACTTGATTCGCACTTTTTTGTGATCTAATTTATATTATATTATCCACCCAAGTATAGGTGGTCGAATTGTAGTTTTCTCGGTTTAAGTCCAAATATCGATCCTACAGAGAGTTTTAGTAATTAGAATTTAAAATAAAATAATAAAAAAAACTGTAAAGTTATTGTTTAAAGTGGTGTACATATGATAGCTTGTGATGTGAACTTAGATTAACAACTAGTTTAACTAAATGAAGTATGTAGGTAAGCGTATTAATGACAAGAATATAAAAGATACCCTTCAATTTTGGGATTTCATATGCTTTATATTAGTTGAACACTGAAAATATAACCTTAAAACAATTAACTCCCATTTTACTAGAAAGTCAATCGGTAGGTCTGATGTATATAAACTATCACACAATAACTTCTTAGGTTAGCTGGTGGTATCCATGACAATTGATTAATTCAAGCAAACCAAAAAGACAAGTCATTCATGAGGATCACTTGAATTATTCATTTGTCTCTATAATAGTAGGTGCATACATAATAAATCATAACACAACCACTTCTTAGGTCAACTGGTGGTATTAGTCATAACACAACAACTTTTTAGGTTAGTTGGTTATAGATGTATCAAGTGATTAATTCAAGCAAACCAGAAGGACAAGCCATTCATGAATAATACTTGAATTATTCATTTTATTTCATTTGTGATACATATATACTAGTTAAACATCCTCAGTGTTCCGGTGGAGGATAAACCATACCGATAGGAATGTCGTGGTTGTTCGACTGGGAATATTATCATTTATACCAGTTAACTTAGGTCATTAATCTGATAATTATAGCATGCTACAGTAGAACATCTTCAGCTTTTTGGTGGAGGATAAACCATACCGATAGGAATACCGTAGATAGCCATCTAGAAGTATTATGATATATGAACAACCTTAATAATCCAGAAGGACAAGCCATTCACGAGGATCATTTAGGTTTAGTACCATGCAACAGTTAAACATCCTCAGCGTTCCAGTGGAGGACTAGCCATACCGATAAGAATGTCATGGTTGTTTTATCGGCAGGTTGATGATGCAATAATGACCTACTTCCAAGCACAGCACCAAAAGTACATACATCACTGTATCATGCATGAAGCTTATAATACATAAATAGATTAAAACTTTAATTTTGTACACACATCATAATTAACTCTAATTTGATAATTTTTAGTTGTTTTATCTTACAAAGTTGATTACTTGATCATTATAATTTACACACTAATTAGGGTTAATCATTTATTAGTTTCTCTCATGATGTGAATGGTTTTGAATTGTAATACCGTCCAAGGTGGATTTTGGGGCGTTATAATGTGGGCATGCTATGTGCTTATAATATGCCTTGTGAATGGTGTGTTATTGGCATATATTATGTAATGACATGCTTCGAATATGTTGTTGAAATAAATGTTGATATATGTTCATTGATATATTAGTATTTTGATAAAGTTTGGTGATTATATCCATATGATATAATTGGCCATGGAATATGTAGATATGAGGTTAAACTTGTTCATGTGGCATTTATTACATATGGGCATGACATTGATTAAACAATGGTGCATTACATTGCATTTGCACAGAGGAACCACATCCATGGACATAAGTGTGGTTGTGTGTGCATGGTTGATATCAAACACCACGTAGGTGGATAATGGGTGGGCTCGGGAAATTTTGATTGATGATTCGACTAAATTGCATGGTTGCATGAAAAACTTGTGTTGAGTATAGTAAGAAGGGCAAGACATTCCCTCGGGTTCAAAACCCGGCTACTGGTTTATACACTTCTGACACTGCAAGTCCAAAAAAGTGTATCAGTGTGCGAAGCCGGCAGTGTAACACCAAAAGTCCGCTACCTAACAAAGACACATGGTTTTGTTTTATAAAATTGTCACTTGATGTGTAACATCAATGACGGATTTATTACACATTGGCATAGCATTGTGTTGTGGGAGGCAGAGAGGGCTCGGAGTTAAAGTGCATGAGTGAGTCTCATCTCATTTCACGGCATGACATGATAAAATTCCAGCATTGAATTGCTTATTCTTGCTTGGGATGGTTGTGGCTTGTTAAATGTTGCATGAACATTTCATATGCACTTAGGGTTGGGGAGAAGCCTATGTAGGAAATACTCTACTGAGCGTGGCTCACCCTATATGGAAAAATATTTCAGGTGCTGGGTACATGCCAGAGAAAGGCCCTCGCATGGGATCTCAAGGATGAAAAAAGCCGGGATGTGGCTTTATTTTGAGTGTTTTGTAAATTATTATGAAAATTTAGTTTGGCATGTAAATTCATGTAAATTAATGTAATCAAAATTGTATGGATCTTGTGTTATAAGAAAAATCTCATTAAGCATGTTTTGGATGGTGATGAAATGGATTGAAATGGGTTGGGAATCAAAAACAGGTGAAACAGGTAAAACTGGACAAAGCCTACTGGTACAACTTTGTCCAGTAGGCAAACCCTATCGGTAGGAATTTTCCAATAGGCAAACCCTGCTGGTAGGAATTTTCTAGTAACCTCACCCTACCAGTAGGCCTCCCAAAAATCTGAAATTTTAAAACTGTTTTGCCATGCTTTTGGGCTATGGGTTCTTTGGTCCCAAGGATATAAATGGATATTAAATGAGTTAAATTGTGGTATGTTGGACCTTGGTTGGGTCAAATGGTAACATATACACGGGTTACACGTATGGGTTATAATCCCAGTTAAGGGGATGCTATTGACGTGACGTCGAATTGTGCGACAATCACAGGTATTTTCATGGGTTGACGAACGGTTAACGATTGAAAAAGGACCTCAATTTTAGGGGTGTCACAACTTGGTATCAAAGCATAGGTATGCCATTTACCTAGGGCTTGATAGGGCATGGGTCTAGACCATTACATTCATTGTGCACTATATGTTGTGTGCTTAAATTGCTATATGCTACGTGATATGTGCTACATGTTATGTGAAGTATATACATGATAAAATATATATGGAAAAGAGACACTAGGGTTAGAAAACATAACCTTGGGGGTCGAAGAACAAAGGAACAAGATAGTTCAAAGTATAAATGTCTACTAGTGGGGGGCATAAGCTTTACTAGGGCGACAAGGAGATGAATCTCAAGATTTCAAATTTGGTCCCTACCTTGGGATACTAAATTAGTGCTCTATTGTTACCTGAAATGTGTGCAGATGGCTAGTAGAAAAAGAGGACGTTAAGGCGGTGGGCCGAACAATAATCAACCACCACTGGTCATTGACCAACAAGCCTTCATAGAGGCTATTGGTACTGCGGCTGCTATCATTGCACACGTTAGTGCAAATGTGGGGCAAGCAGGCACGAGTAACCTCCAAAAGTTCAAGGCGCACAAGCCTCCGATATTCAAGGGAGAGGCGGATCCGATGGTTGCCGACCATTGGTTCCAGCAAGTTGGCAAGATTAGAGACAATGGAGATCACCTCCGATGCCATGAAAATATACCTAGCTGCGTTCCAGCTAGAGGGAGAAACCCAACTGTGGTGGGATTGGGCAAAGGACTCCAAGAACTTGGAGGAAATGACATGGGGAGAATTTCGGGAGCTCTTCATGGGTAAATAATTTCCAGCGGTTGCTCGACATGCAAAGGCCCAGGAATTCTTGGATTTGAAACAAGGGACAATGACAGTGATGGAGTATGTGGCTAAGTTCACCAAATTTGCCCGTTTTGCTGATGATTACGTGACGACGGATATGGCCAAGGTGAGAAAATTTGAGGGTGGTTTGAAACTATCCATGCGGGGGAAAATTATGGGCTTCTTCTTACAAAACTTGGACTCAATAGTCGAGATAGCTATGACCATTGAGAGAAAGGTTGATGACGCACGAAGCATCCGGGAGGCGGGTGTTGTCCGAATTTGATATAGATAATTTACGTGCAAGTATACATGATGAACAAGTAATAAAGTGATAAGTAGAGTATCATTCCCACAGAGAATTATTGCTAATAATATCCAAGTACTAACTTTTTATCAATTCAATTTTATTTAAACAATTGGAATTAGACTATGGAATTACTAATTTAAAATTAAATCTAAACTTAATAATTAAGGGTTGAATTTACCGGATAAAAGAAGTTAAGATTACAACTTTCCCTAATGCTTTGTATAAACCTTTCTAACGCTCTTTCTAGTTAATTGATCAAAACAAGTTGTTAACTGAGAACTTAAAGGTATTTATCAAACCTCTTCCGATAGTTAGATAAAAATATTTATCCCAACTAAATTACTATATTCCTATGTAAAATAATTTGGAATAGATTCATTAAGTTCAGAGTCTCATAATAGTTACACATAATATATAGGTATATTTCTATCCTATACACAAACCCAGCAATTCAATCCTAAGAATAATTAACCAGACGCATGTCATCATATTCAGATGCAAACCTAGAATTCATCTTCCAATTTCATCTAGGTTATCAAATTAATTGTTGGATACACAATCATATATTAAGCATAAAATATGACAAACAACTCATATATAATCAATAGAACTAGAAACGAGAGTAGATCAATTTAACTCAACATCAGGTTCCGTTCCAATCTTAATAAAAACTTAGTTCATAATGTAATTGAAAAACATCATTCTCAAATTAAACAACATCTTAGAAAATTAAGAAGTAAAAGTAAGTGATTAACCTTAATCAATATATAAATTAAAACAATAATAAAGTCGAATTAGTGTGATAGAATAACTAAAAACTAGCAATTAAAGTGAATTAGGGTTTGTGGGGTAATTAGGGTTTTATGTGTGTTATGTTTACAATTTGCTGGTTTAATGCACAATTACTACAGAATACAAGGAGCAAAGTAGGAAAGCTTGAAAATACCAAGGCTAAAGTGTAATTAAATCAAATGAAGAGTCAGCATAAGGCAACTTGCAAATTCCAGCAAAGTTCCACCGTCTGGACAGTCACTCTTGATCATATCTTCATGCCTTCCACCTCCTACTTCTTTAAACGGCTATAAATAGCCATCTCCTCTTTAGACTTTAGCAGGCCAGAAGCAAGAGAGAAAAGAGAAAGAGACATAAAAGAGAAAAAGAGAAGTTGCAAAAACGATCCGGTCCGTGATGCACTTCACCTTTTTGTCTTAACTAATAATAAATGTGATTGTGTTTCAGTTGTTCCTTGTGGAAGACATTTTAGATTCTGTCTTTTAATTTTAGTTATAATGAAAACTGCCTGCATTCCATGCTTGTCTATAGCAATGGGGCGTGAGTAGTTCCATATATCCGCCAGTGAGAGGTAAACATATGTATAATACTTGTTAAATTCTTGAAATGCTGATGCTTTATATATTTATTTATCTATGTATTATATGTTTCATGCATGATATAGTGATGTACGTACTTTCGGTGCTGTGCTTGGAAGTATGTCATCAGTGCATCATCAACCTGCGGTAAAACAAGAACGGCATTCCTATCGGTATGGCTAGTCCTCCACCGGAACGCTGAGGATGTTAACTGATGCATGGTATAAAACCTAAATGATCTTTCTGGGTTATTAGGGTTTAACTTTTATATATATATATATATATATCAGATGAATGATGATATTCATGAATAGCTTGTCCTTCTGGATTAAAAGATCATTTAACTGGTATAAAGGATAATATTACCAGTCTAACAACCACGGCATTCCTATGGTATGGCTAGTCCTCCATCGGAATGTTGAGGATGTTTAACTGGTATTTATGTATCATAGATATAGTCAAATGAATAATTCAAGTATTCCTCATGAATGACTTGTCTTTCTGGTTTGCTTGCATTAGTCAATTGACATATCTATAACCAGCTAACCTAAGAAGTTGTTGTGTTATGACTACTACCACCGGTTAACCTAAGAAGTGGTTGTGTTATGGTTTATCATATATGCACCTACTATTATGAAAACAAATGAATAATTCAAGTATTCCTCATGAAAGGCTTGTCCTTCTGGTTTGCTTGGATTAATCAGTTGTCATGAATACCACTAGCTAATCTAAGAAGTTGTTGTGTGATGGTTTATATACATCAGACCTACCAATTAACTTGCCAGTAAAATAGAAGTTGATTGTTGTAAGGTAGCATTTTCAGCATTTAACCAATATAACACATATGAGATCCTTGAACTGAAGGATATTTTTTTTATTATTGTTTTACTCTATCTGCACATAAATGTTTACGTAGATTCCTTATCAATTTACGCTCACATCACAAGCTATCACACGCTGTCTTATTTGAATTAGCAAATTTACTGTATTATTTCATTTTCAAATTATTAAAACTCTCTGTGGGATCGATACTTGGACTTAAAATCGAGAAAACTACAATTCGACCACTTATACTTGGGTGTATAATATTGATCCAATCACTAAAACAAAAAAAGTGTGAATCAGTAACAGAAAAGAATGAAAACTTAGTTGCAATCTTCAATCCTTCTCTAGCCTTCAAGTCCAATCTTCTTCGTGTTATTTCCTTCGATCCTTGTCTTCAATTTTATTTTAATCCTTGGTCTTTTCTAATGTTAGCAGCCCCAAAATCAGTATATCCCTTCTTCAACTCAAACCCTAGCATATATATCCCTTAGAGTTCAATTTTGGGTCAAAAATAAGTCAAAATTCGCATCTAGAGCCAACACAAACACCTAGGCACTAGGAAGGTGCTGCATGGACAGAATATGGGCACCTAGGCGCTGCCCACTTTTAAGCCAAAAGCTTCCCTTGTTGCTTAGCCTTCAAAAACCCAACACTTAAGCTCCAAATTGACCTTGTTTCCTTTCAAATGATCTTGTTTGCTTCCAAATGATGATCCCTACAAAATAACATCAAAACACATAAAAAAAATAAAAAGGAACATAAAATAATTGAAAACTTGTAATTTCATCAAGCCAAAAATACTTAATTCGTAGGTATAAAACCCACACATCAGCGGGTGCCAGGGACAAGAAGAAGGAGGGTCAATCCTCTTCTTCTAGTTCGGGAAAGTGGCAGAGGACTTTTACTCTGCAAGGACAGCAAGGGCAAGGTCGTGGCTATCAGGGCCAAGGCCAAGATCAATCCTCCTAATATGAGAGACACTTCAGGACTGCTAGTTAGGTAAGTCAAAGGGTATGTTTCTATTGCCACCAACCGGGTCACATGATGCGGGATTGCCCTTAGAGACAGGGATCCTAGAGTTATGGGGTGTCTCAATCCTAGTCATCAATGGGGCAGCCACAAACACACTTTGTTCCTCCCTACCCCTCCATGGGCTAGGGATGTAGTACCAATTCTAGGGTGCTACCATTTTAAGAGCGAGGACTCCGCAATCAGGCCAGATGGGCCAGGGCATGGGTCGAGGTAGAGGACATGGCATGGAAGCTGGGACTTCGGGGACCTAGGGGCATGTCCACACCGTCACACCTCAAACTGAGCTAGTGGATCAGTTTGTCATTTAGGGCACATTTCTACTGTCTCGCTTATAGGCTAGGCTATTATTTAACTCTAATGCATCACATTCATTCATCTTTGCATCATTTGTGAGAGATTTGGTGTTAGAGGTTGCTGCCTTGGAAGAGCTGTTGTATGTGAATTCACTCCTAAGAGCTAGGGTATGTGTTGACCAGATATATCAGGGTTGTGAGTTAGAGATCTCAAGGATTCTACTCACCGTGGACCTTAGGGTCATAGATATGTTAGAGTTCGATGTCATCCTCAGGATGGATTGGTTGGTGGCACATTGGGTCGTCATTGACTGTGATTAGAAGAGAGTAACTACTTACATACTAGATGGTGTTTGTTTCAAGTTTCAGGGGAAAAACATGAAGCTTTGCCCCAATCTATGTATGACTCGTTGGCATGTGAAGTTGATGGGTTGGCTTGCGAGCCTTACCTTAGAGGACGAGGTGAGACAGAAGTTGGGTCTACCTCGGGTTGTTTATGAGTAGGAGGACATTTTTCTGGACGAACTACCAGGATTACCTCCACATAGGGATGTAGACTTTAGCATTGAGTTTCATCCAAGTACATTGTGTATTTCTATGACTCTACATAGAATGGCACCGGTAGAGTTGTGAGAACTAAAGGTCCAATTGCAAGAATTATTGGACAAGGGCTTTATTAGCCCGAGCACTTCACTATGGGGTGCTCTAGTATTGTTTGCCAAGAAGAAGGACAAGACCCTTTGATTGTGTATAGACTATCAACAGTTGAATCGGGTTAGTTTCAAGAATAGGTACCCTTTGCCGAGGATCGATGACTTGTTTGATCAGCTGAATGGAGCGCGGGTCTACTCCAAGATAGATCTTCACACTGGCTACCATTAGTTGAGGATTAGGGAGGCAGATATCCCTAAGACATCATTTAGAATGTGGTATGGGCATTTCGAGTTCACTGTGATGTCATTTAGATTGACGAATGCTCCGGCGGCATTCATGGATCTCATGCATAGGGTGTTCCAACCCTATTTAGATCAGTTCGTTGTAGTATTTGTTGACGACATCCTGATCTACTCCAAGTTTGAGGAGGAGCATGAGGGTCACTTGAGGATCATTCTCTAGACGTTGAGAGATCACCTGTTGTACGCCAAGTTCAACAAGTGTGAATTTTGGCTTACAAAAATAAAGTTTTTGGGACACGTGGTGTCGGCTTCAGGTGTATCCATGGACCCGACGAAGGTTAAGACAGTCATGAATTGGTAGAGGCCGAAGTTAGTCTTCAAGATACATAGTTTCTTGGGATTGGAAGGGTACTACTGGAGGTTTATTGAGAACTTCTCCCAATTAGCTGCACCTATGACCAAGTTGACCCAAAAAGAGGTAAAATTTGAGTGGAATGATTCGTGTGACAAGGCATTCTAGGAGTTGAAAAAGAGGCTTGTTTCAGCTCCTATTCTGATAGTTTCAGAGAGGGGACAGAGGTACACAGTGTATTGTAATGCCTCCAAGGACAGACTTTGTTATGTTTTGATGTAGTTCGGGAGGGTGGTGGCTTGTGGTTCTCAGTAGTTAAAGAATCATGAGTAGAATTATCCTACGCATGACATGGAGTTGGCGGCCATGGTCTTTGCCTTTAAGGCTTGGTGCCACTATTTATATGGTGAGCAATTTGAAGTGTTTTCAAACCACAAGAGTCTGAAGCACATCTTTACACAGCGAAATCTCAATATGAGGCAACGCATGTGGATGAAGTATTTAGAGGACTACGTCTTTAGTTTGCATTACCATCCCAGTAAGGCAAATGTGGTGGATGATATACTTAGCTGGAAGTCACAGGGATTATTAGCTAGTGTGGCTTCCCGAGAGTGGCAGATGCTCAAGACTGTGGGACAGTTTAGGCTGTATTATCGAGGACAGGCTTGGGGTGTTTTAGGGAGGTTAGTGGCTATGTTTTCCCTACTGAGTAGGTTGATCAAGTCCCAAGGATAGGACCCAAAGTTATTATCCATCAAGGACCGAGTGCAGGCAGGTACTAGTGATGAGGGCTGGGCCATTCACTCGGATGGCAGCCTTCGGTATAGGGGAAGGGTTATGGTTCCTGAATTAGCAGGTCTGAGAGAGGAGATCCTTAGGAAGTTCCATTGCTCTCGATTTGCGATGCATCCAGGCGGCACGAAGATGTATCATGATCTTTGTCGCTAGTATTATTGGAGCGGGATGAAGAGAGATGTTGGAGATTCTGTTAGACGATGTCTCACGTGTCAGCAGGTTAAGGCTGAGCACTAGAGACCAGTGGGGTTACACCAACCCAATGAGGTGGTTGAATGGAAGTGGGAGCATGTCACGATAGATTTTGTGACCCACTTGCCACAGACATCGCGGGGACATGACGTGGTGTGGGTGATAGTGGACCGGCTTACAAAGTTAGCACATTTTTTGGAGGTGCGGATGACTTTCAGACTAGAGAAATTTTACAGATTGTATATACGGGAGATTGTACGGTTACATGGGGTACCCGTATTTGTTGTATCGGATCAGGATCCCAAGTTTAGGGCTCACTTTTAGGAGAGTTTCCAGCGGGCCATGGGAGCACAGTTGATG
The DNA here is from genome assembly GCA_963454935.2 of Ilex paraguariensis. Classification (NCBI taxonomy): domain Eukaryota; kingdom Viridiplantae; phylum Streptophyta; class Magnoliopsida; order Aquifoliales; family Aquifoliaceae; genus Ilex; species Ilex paraguariensis. The sequence continues at coordinate 42,222 of CAUOFW020001603.1, forward strand.
ATGAGCACAACTTTTCATCCCTTGATGGACGCTCAGTTAGAGAGGCCATCCAAATATTAGAGGACATGCTATAGACAAGTTTCTTAGATCTCAAGGGTAGTTGGAAAGAGCATTTACCCTTAGTGGAATTCGCCTACAACAATAGTAATCAGGCTAGCATTCAAATGGCACCCTATGAGGTACTATATGGGAAGCCTTGCCGTTCTCCAGTATGTTGGACAGAGGTGGGAAAAAGACCCTTTACGGGTCTAGATTTGGTTTGAGACACCTCAGAGAAGGTGGACTTGATACAAAAATGTCTTCTTAAGGCACAAAGCTGATAGACGAGCTATGCTGACAAACGGCGACGACCTCTAGAGTTTGAGGTGGGTGATCACATCTTCTTGAAGGTGATTTTTAAGAGGGGAGTGGTCAGATTCAGAAAATAGGGAAAACTATCGCCGAGGTTCATCGTGCCCTTCGAGGTACTCGATAGGGTGGGCACAGTGGCTTACAAATTGACTTTACTACCAAATTTATTGGGTGTTCACGCGGTGTTCCATGTCTCTATGCTCCAAAAGTATACTCCAGATCCGACACATGTGGTGGATTGGGGTGAATTGAATGTTGATGCGGATGAGACCTTCGAGGAAGGACCGGTGCGTATCATAGATAGCCGAAAGCAGGTTTTGCGAGGCAAGACCATGAGGCTAGTGAAGGTGTTGTGGCAGCACCGAAGTATGGAAGAGGCGACGTGGGATCATGAGAACACCATACGTACCAATTACCCGTTCCTGGTCAATATCTGAGGTGCAATTCTATAATTTCAAGTATAATATTATTGTTGCATATGCATGCGATTAAGTGTGTATGTGTATGTGAATTTTAGGGACTAAATTCTTTTAAGGGGGGGAAGAATGTAAAATCTGAGTAAAGTTGAACTTTTCACAAAAGGGGTAAAACGGTAATTTACTACTACGATACGGGTTGTAAACCTAAATCTTTCTAGAACTTGGATGATGAAATAGACCTCACGATTGAATTCGTCTCACAAAATCTAATTACCTTGTCAAATTTTATCGAATTTTGAGATAGTCAAATTTTTTACGTTTTACGAGATAGTCGAGTCTCGGGTGACCCAAAAATGAAATTTTTAATTTTGAAAAATAATTGAAGGCAAGTTAAAATAAAAATATTTTAAATTTAAACCGGGATAAAATTTAATCATTTCGGGGCGAAAATGGACCAAAAAAAAAAGAGGGTCGTGTGGCACGTTGTGGGCCAAGTATTCTAAGGCTATAAATAGGGAAAAAATCTGATTTTCTCCCCTATTTTGATCCATCGGTTTCAACGTGAGAAGAGAAGAGAGGGAAAAAGAGAGAGTTCTCACCTTTTCTCTATGATCTACGAAAATTAAGTGATCGAATCAACTCAAGTCAAGAACAAAGATTGTTCTACACGGCGAGGGCTACGAAACCATACCAAGAAGGATGGATTTCACTGAAGTTCCAAAAACGATCTTGGAGAAATCAAGGGTTTTGGGCGAGATTGGAATTCTTTAAGGCTTCTATCAAGTGATTTACGCTTCAAGAGGTAGGGTTCCTTCTTACTTTGGTTCATTTTCTAACCTAGGGTGTTAATGAAATGGGTAAGTTGTTAGAGACTTAACACTTACCTATGGTTGTGAAATTGCTTAAATGGGTATTGAAAATGGGAATAAAAATGGGTATAGAAATGGTTTAAACTAAATTCCTAGCTTGGAAATTAATATGTGGAAATTACTTGTGTGATTCCATGGAATTTGGTATTATATAGACATGCTATGTGTTTATATTATGTCTTGTGAATGAAATGTGTTATTGGCATATATTATGTAATGACATGCTTGGAACATGTTGTTGAAATAAATGTTGATATATGTTCATTGATATATTAGCATTGTGATAAAGTCTGGTGATTATATACATATGATATAATTGGCCACGGAATATGTAGATATGAAGTTAAACTTGCTCATGTGACATTCATTATATATGGGCACGATATTGATTAAGCAATAATGGTGCATTACATTGCATTTACATGGAGGAACCGCATCCATAGACATGAGTGTGGGTGTGTGTGCATGATTGATATCAAACACCATGTAGGTGGATGATGGGTAGGCTCGAGAAAATTGGATCGACGATCCGACTGAGTCGCACAGTTGCATGAAAAACTTGTGTCGAGTATAGGAAGAAGGGTTAGATTTTTCCTCGAATGCAAGATCCGACTACTGATTTATACACTTTCGACGGTGCAAGTCCAAAAAAGTGTATCGGTGTGTGGAGCCGGCAGTGTGACACCAAAACTCCGCTACCCAACAAAGACACATGGTTTTGTTTTAAAATATTGTCACTTGATGTGTAACATCAATGACGGATTTATTATACATTGGCATAGCATTGTGTTGTGGGAGGCAAAGAGGGCTCGGAGTTAAAGTGCACGAATGAGTCTCATCTCATTTCACGACATGGCATGATAAAATTCCAGCATTGAATTGCTTATTCTTGCTTGGGAGGCTTGTGGCTTGTTAAATGTTGCATGAAAATTTCATATGCACTTAGGTTGGGGAGTAGCCTCTATTGGAAATACTATACTGGGTGTGGCTCACCCTATACGGGAAAATATTTTTAGGTACGGGATACATGCAAGAGAAAGGCCCTCGCACAGGACCTCAAGGATGAAACTGGTATGTGGCTTTATTTTGAGTGTTTTGTAAATTATTATGAAATTTTAGTTTGCATGTAAATTCATGCAAATTAATGTAATCGAAATTGTATGGATGAGTTATAAGAAAAATCTCATTAAGCATGTTTTGGATGGTGGTGAAATGCATTGAAATGGGTTGGGAATAAAAAATTGGTGAAACAAGCAAAACTGGACAAAGCCTACCGGTACAACTTTGTCCAGTAGGCAAACCCTACTGGTAGGAATTTTCTAGTAAGCTCACACTACCGGTAGGCCTCCCAAAAATCTAAAATTTTGAAATTGTTTCGCCATGCTTTTGGGCAATAGGTTCTTTGGTCTCAAGGATATAAATGGATATTAAATGAGTTAAATTGTGGTATGTTGGACCTTGGTTGGGTCAAATGGTAAAATGTACACGGGTTACACGTGTGGGTTATAATCCCGGTTAAGGGGATTTTAGTGATGTGACGTCGACTTGTGCTTCAACCACGGGTATTTTCGCGGGTTGATGGATGGTTAACGGTTGAAAAAGGATCCCCGAGTTTAGAGGTGTCACAACTGCGTTATGACTTAATACCACCAGTTAACATAAGAAGTGGTTGTGTTATGGTTTATTATGTGCGCAACTACTATTATGGAGTCAATTGAATAATTCAAGTATTCCTCATGAATGACTTATCCTTCTGGTTTGCTTGGATTAATCAATTGTCATGGATACCACTAGCTAACCTAAGAAGTTGATGTGTGATGATTTATATACATCAGACCTACCGGTTAACTTTCCAGTAAAATGGAAGTTAATTGTTGTAAGGTGGCATTTCCAATACTTGATCAATATAACGCATATGAGATCTTTGAACTGAAGGATACTTTTAATATTATTGTCTCAATTTGTCTACAACATAACTATTTAATTAAACTAGTTATCAATCTAAGCTCACATCACAAGCTATCACTTGTTGTCCAATCTAAAATAACAACTTCACTATTTTTATTTTATTTCCTATTTACACACACTCTTCGTGGGATCGATAGATGGACTTAAAACCGAGAAAACTATAATTGGACCACTTATACATCAGTGTATAATATAAATATCATATAAAAAAAAAGTGCAAATCATTTCATAAGTCATTGGTCTTTCAGGAATGATAGTTATAGAGAGAAAATGAGCATCATACCAGACTTGTTGCTCAACATTCTCAAATACTGCAGCATTGTCGACATTTCCTGGTTGGGGTTACTGTGGAGGTGCTTCAAGTTATGGAGGTTGGCCTCTTTGTGCTCGACTTGAAGAACCTCTTGTTATTTGCCTTAGATCAATCTTTTCACTAATTTCTCTCTAACAGCTTGCTTTCAACTGATTTCAATCAGTCGAAACCTTGAAAATGGTATGGGTAAGTGATTGATCAAAGAAAATTTGAAGAAAAATAGTTGTATTTAGCAGATTTGAGGATAAATTTGTAACACCCCAAAATCCCCCTTGGACGACATTACTATTTAAAACCATTTATGTCATAAGAGCAACTAATAAGACCCATAAATAAAGAAAATTTCATTCATCATCCATAATATATGCAACATCATCCAAAAGAATATGTCAAATTATGGTTATTACATCCAAAAGAATATGCCAAACTATGACAACTACACCCCAAAAGAATATGTCAAATTATTATTATCTCGCAGTGGAATTAGGAAAATATTAACATGAACATTATCTTAAAATGAATCTCCTAGTCTAGAACACAAAAAGAACAATTCTAGACATCCTTGTAACGCCCCCAAAATCCACCTTGGACAGCATTACTACCTGAAACCATTCACATCACGAGAGCAACTAATAAGATCTATAAATAAAAATAATTTCATTCATCATCCATAATATATACAACATCATCCAAAAGAATATGCCAAACTATTATCTCGCAACGGAATAAGGAAAATACTGACATGAACATTATCTCAGAATGAAACTCCTAGTCTAGTACAGAAAAAGAACAATTTTAGAAATCCCCTTCCAGATCCACATGCCCATCCACTTGAGCTTCCCAAATTACTTGCTCATCAACTTCGAGCTCTTCCTCTAAACCGAAATTTGAAAATAAATATTGTTTGTAAAGGGTGAGCACTAAGCTCTATAGGAAAATGCTCTCAAACTTGGACAAGGTTTTGAAAACATATAAAACAAGTCGGTCTCATTTGACAAATATCATATATAACTTTTGAAAGAAATAGTGACAGTTCATCCGATCTCAAGTTTAAGCAATATCAATAAATTAAATGAAGAGATAAAACCAATTCCCAACAATAAGTCATTTCCAACCATAAACCATTTCCAACAAGTTCTTGTAATAAACCATTTCCATAACAACAAACAATACCCACAATTTGTACCATTACCCATAATGTATATCAAACCACAACTTGTATCTCAGATATGATGTATGTCCTCGCATGAATAAACACATTGAGAATATCCTGGCCCACACACACACACACAATTCTCGCAAGGATATCCAACTTTAAAAAGGGCGTATACCAATGCATTGATAGTGACGAATCCAAATAGTATACTAACCCTTAGCCTCAGTACCTATGAACGAATAGTGATTTGGTCTTTGCAAGACACCAATGTAAACCCCCACTCTCTTATCTTTATATATAATAAGTAATTTTTTCTTTTTTTGAACTACAAATATAGTAAAACCCGGATAAATATATGAAATCGTTTAAAATAGAACTTGTACCAACCATATTTGATGAAAAAATTTATGTTGTATAATTTTGGGTTGATGTTGGAAGGTTTTGGAAATGAAAAACACCAAAATCAGGCAAAATCAGAAAAAAAAAAAACGTACCGGTACCCCGAAGTACAGTGAGCTACCGTACAGGTACACTTGGTGAAACCCAGAATTTTAAGTTGCGATTTGTGGTCCAGTGTTTTGCTCTATAAATACCTAAAGACACCTCCTTTAGCCCCATTTCAACATTTCTAACCCTAGAAAATCTTAGAGAGGATGAAAGAAGGGAAAATACAAGAGATTCAAGTGGGAAAGATCAAATCTTCTACCTTTCTTCCCAAATTACAAAAACAAGGTAGGGGTTTATTCCATTCTTGACCATTGAGGCTAGGGCCTACATATATATGTATATTTTCACTCTCATTTATATATATATGCTATGAAATCATAATTTCTTGTTATTTTTGTGAAGATTACCATGTTTTAAACAAAGCTAGGGTTAGATAACCATGAAAACTCTTTTCTTGTCAATAAACCCTAGTTTCCAAAAGAAATTGATTCTTCCTTTGTTCTTGATTTCGAAACCCTAGTAATTTGTGTTGAGTAATAAAATGATGTTGTGATGATCTCTTGCTTATTTTCTTAAATTGTTCTCTTGTATTACAAATTGTGAAATTTGAGGATTTTGGATTTCCTTGTGATATTGAGAAAATGTTTGTTCTTGCATCTCTTGTATGGTTGTTGTGATGGACTTGAATTACATTCGAGCACTGCCGTAGTGTGTTAGAGGTTAGTCTATCCCAGTGGGGATGAGATGGTTTCCTAACACTTGTAGTGGTTTGTTGTTTGTGAGAGCAACCACTATTGTTCACGTAAGTTCGAGACTGAGGGATGGTATATTTTTCCTGGGAAGGATTCGTCATTGCCGTGAGAGACGATATACACCCTTCCTAAAATGTTTGGGATTGTGTGATTGTGGTAGGTGAACGAGGTAGAATCGTGGTGTAGATTAATGGGAAGCAACCAACATACCTGAGATACAAATATAAGTTGGGGGTTTATGGTTTATTATACCAAATACTGTTTTCTACAAGAGCTTGTGGAAGTATATAATTCTACAAGAACTTGTGGGAAATGGTTTATAGTTGGAAATGATTTGTTATTTGTAATTTGTCGTTATTACTTCACTTAATTTATTGATATTGTGTAAACTTGAGATCTACTAAAATGTTCCTATTTTATTTCAAAAATTAGTATATGATATTTGCGAAATGAGACCCACTTGTTTTACATGTTTTCTAAATCTTGTTCAAGTTTGGGAGGATATTGTTACAGAGCTTAGTGCTCACTCCCTACAAACAATATATTTTTCAGATTATGGCTTAAAGGAAGAACCCAAAGTCAATGAGCAGGAACCTTGGGAAGCTCAAGTGGATGGGCATATGGATTTGGAGGGGGATATTTCAGAGTGTTATTTCTATGTTCTAGACTAGGGAATTCTTTTTGAGATAATGTTCATGCTAATATTTTTGTTATTCCGCTACAAGATTAAGTTTGATTCTTTTGAATGTAATTGCCATAGTTTGGCATATTCTTTTGGATATAGTGGTCATGGTTTGACATATTCTTTTGGAATGATGTTGTAGATATTATGTATGATGAATAAAATTTCCTTTATTGATGAATTTTGTTAGTGACTCTCATGATGTGAATGGTTTTAAAAAGTAATGCCATCCAAGGGGGATTTGGGGGCATTACAACCAACCCCACTACGAGTGGTAGGAAAAATTCAAACCCGCATGGAGTAAGAAACTCATCTACCCACTCTACGATACCCGGTTAATGGCCACCCATGGTCCTCCAAACATACACAAGAGATACAATACCCAACCAGTTTCTTCAATCCCAAGTAAAACCCAAAATCCCCAATTTTCACATGTATTATTCCAGTAGAGCAATTTAATAAAATATGCAAGAGATCATTAAAAATACCATTTAATTGTTCATTCCAAAGCACTAGAGTTTTGAAATCAATAACAAAAGAATATTGAGAGAAAAATCATTTTTTTGTTGAAAACTAGGGATTTCAAGACAAGAATAAGAGATTTGATGGCTATCCAACCATAGCTTCCATCAAAACATAGTAATATTTGCAAGAGTATCAAGAAATAATGATTTCATAGAATATATAAAATTGAGAGTCAAAGCTTACATATATATATATATATATGTGCCCTAACCTCAATGTACAAGAGTGGAAGAAACCCCTACCTTTCTTCTTCCTATGTGTTCTTGAAAAACTAGAAGTTTTGATCCTCTTCATTGTGCAAATCCCTTTTGATCTTGTGTTTTTTCCCTTATTTCTTCCTCTCTAAGCCTCTCTAGGGTTATAAATGTTGAAATGGGGCTAATGAAGGTGCCTTTAAGTATTTATAGGGTGTGAAATGGTCACTTGTGCACGAATCTGAAAGTTAAAATTCATAACTCACGTTCGAACATCATTTGGCGTTCGAACGTTAGTAGTGCAATTTCTTTCTTCACGTTCAAACGTCACTTTGGCGTTCGAACGTTAGTTGCTCATAGTACTTTTACTTTTTCATCAGAGTTCTATCAAACACAAAAGTACTGCGACGAACTATCGTTTGAACATCCATTCACGTTTGAACGTCCATTTACGTTCGAACGTCCTCCTAGTTTCTGCTAAAACCTTCAGTGACGTTTTGACCTATTTAGAGATCGATTTGAAAATTTTTCGTGAAATACTATTTTGTATCCCTGGAAATTTTTTATCTACTGTCCAAATTTTAGATCCAATGGACATCAGGATAAAAATTTATGATCCAACTACTAGGCAGTGTAAAAAATCCTTTCTACCCATATTTTATCAAAATGTGTTTGAACTCTGAAATACTTCCAAACTTCTACAACATACCCTATTACCTCAACTAATATTTTTGTTTCTACTCTTACAACCTATATATTTTGTGTTGACATCATTAGATATATTAGCATTTCAAAACATAATTACGTTGCTATATAAAGATATGAATGTGGGGGTTTACAATTCCCCTCTGAATCCACATGCCCATCCACTTGAGCTTCCCAAGGTACCTGCTCGTCCACCCTGAGCTCTTCCTTTAAACCAAAATCTAAAAAGAAGGTTGTTTGTAGAGGGAGAACACTAAGCTTTGTAGGAAAATTCTCCCAAACTCGAACAAGGTTTTGAAAACATATAAAATAAGTCTCATTTCCCAAATATCATATATAACTTTTGAAGCAAACAATGACAGTTCATCCAATCTTAAGTTTACGCAATATCAATATGTAGAATGAAGAAGTAAAATCAATTCCCAACACTAGTTCTTGTAATAAACCATTTCCACAGCAATAAACAATAACCCACAATTTGTACCATTACCCACAATGTATCTCAGGTATGATGTTTGACATCGCATGAATAAACACATCAAGAATATCCTGGTCACACACACACATCCAATCCTTGCAAGGATACACAACTTTAGAAAGGGCGTATACTGATGCATCAGTAGGGACAATCCAACCAATGAATAGTATACTAACCCTCAGCCTCGATACCACATGAGCGAATAGTGGTTTGGTTCTCGTAAGGCACCAACCCCACTACGAGTGGTAGGGAACCTTCAAACCCGTACAGAGTAAGAAACTCATCTATCCAATCTACGGTACCTAGCCAATGGCCACCTATGGTCATCCAAACATCCACAAGAGATACAATACAAACCCATTTCCTCAAGTCACAAACAAATTAAAAAAATCCCCAAATTCCACATGTTTTATTCCAATAGAACAATTTAAGAAGATATGCAAGAGATCATCAAAAAATACCATTTTATTGTTCAATACAAAACACTAGAGTTTTGAAATCAATAACAAATGAATATTGAGAGAAAAAATTATTTTTTCTTGAAAACTAGGGTTTTCAAGACAAGAAAAAGAGATTTCATGGCAATCCAACCATAGCTTCCATCAAAACATGGTAATATTTGCAAGAGTATCAATAAATATTGATTTCATAGCATATATATAGGATTGAAAGTCAAAACACACACACACACACACACACACATATATACCCTAGCCTCAATGAACAATAATATGAAGAAACTCTTACCTTCTTCCTTAGTTTTGTGTGAAGAACTTGAGATTTTGATCCACTTCAATGTGAAAATCCTCCTTGATCTTGTGTTTTACTCCTTCTTTCTTCCTCTCTAAGACTTCCTAGGGTTAGAAATGTTGAAATGACGCTAAAGGAGGCGGCCTTATGTATTTATAAGGTGAGAAAAGAGTCCAACCGATGTAAATCTGATACTCTGATGCGTAACTCACGTTGGAACGTCATTTTGGTGATTGAATGTTAGTTCCTCCCAATATTTTTGTTTTTCCATCAGAAAAAAAAAATTAGTGGAACAAACTATTGTTCGAACGGACATTCATGTTCGAATGGTTGTTGTTTGAACGGACTTTCATGTTTGAACAGACTTCCTATTTCTACTAAAACTTACAGTGAAGTTTTGGTCTATTTAGAGGTCAATTTGGAAAATTTTCGTGACATACACTTTTGTAGTTTTGGAAGTCTACTATCGAATGTAAATATTTCAGCACAAACAAACATCAGGGTCAAAAGTTATGGTCCAAATACTAGGTAGTGTCCAAAATCCTTTCTACCCAAATTTTATCTAAAATGTGTTTGAATTCTGGAATACTTCAACACTTCCAATTCATACCCCATTACCTCGCCTAACATTTTTATTTCTACTCTTACAATCCACATAGTTCATGAATACATCATCACATATATTAGTATTTCAAAAATAATTACGTTGCTATATAAAAATAAGAATGTGGGGGTTTACAATCCACCCCCCTTTAAAGAAAGTTTTGACCTTGAAACTTACCTTAAGTAGAGAGCAAATGAGGGTACTTCTCTCGCATCTCTAGCTTTGGTTCCCAAGTAGCTTCCTCCACCCCATGATGTTGCCAAATAAGCTACTCTCTCCAGCTTTTAGCCAACAAGTTGGGGACCTACATGGTCTCCCATACAATGCCTCGTAAGGTGTCATGTCAATGCTAGATTGAAAACTATTGTTATATGCAAATTCCACCAATGACAAATGCTCACTCCAACTTCCTTTAAAGTCCAACACAGAAGCTCGTAAACATGTCCTCCAAAATTTGTATCACCCTCTCGGATTGGCCATCAATTTGAGGATGAAAGGCAGTCCTAAAGTACAACTCTGTCCCCATAGCTCGTTGTAGAGATTGCCAAAATTACGCCACAAAAACGAGAATCACGATTTGACACAATAGAGAGTGGAACTCCATGTAATCTAACAATCTCATGAATATAAAGTTTGCTCATGGTCTTTAAAGTGTCAGTGGTCTTCATACTTAAGAAATGAGAGGACTTGGTAAGTCTATCTACAATGTCCCATACAACATTATGCCCTCGTGAAGTCTGTGGTAAACCAGACACAAAATCCATTGTGATATGATCCCACTTCCACTCTGGAATAGGTAAGGACTGTAGTAATCCTTCGGGTTTTTGATGCTCCACCTTTATCTGCTAACACACCACACACTTTGCAACATACTTAGCCACATCTTTTTTCATCTCTTTCCACCAATATTGACGTTTCATGTCTCTACACATCTTGGTACTACCCGGATGTGTTGAGAATTTTGAATGATGAAACTCACCCAACACTTCTTCCCTTACTTGGTCATTGTTTGGTACACATAGTCTTCCACAAAACTATAACTCATCCTTATGTATAAACCAATTCTGAATAGTCTCATTCCTTTCCAATCTATGCCGGATTGCTCCCATCTTGGTATCTAATTGTTGCAACTCCATAATCATTTGTCAGAGAATTGATTAAGCTACAGGATTAAATAAGCATGGTCGATCCTCTTGTCTATCCAACAATAGATCAAACTCCTCCAAAGCATCAATCATCTTCCACCTATGAATAGCAAGAACATTGATTTCACCCCAAGACTTTCTAGTAAGTGCATCTGCTACCACATTGGCCTTCCCCAAATTGTAGTTGAGTGTGAAATTGTAGTCTTCTAAATATTCAATCCACCTTCTTTGCCAAGGATTCAAGTCTTTTTGTGTGAAGATATACTTGAGGCTCTTATGTCTGAAAACACTTGAAAATTTTCTCCATACAGGTAACTCCTCCACAACTTAAGAGAAAAAATCACAACAGCAAGCTCCAAGTCCTGAGTGGGATAATTTTGCTTATGAATCTTTAGTTGTTTTAAGCCAAAAGCAACTACCTTACCTCCGCATCAGCACACATCCCAAGCCTCATAATGAAACATCTATGCAAACATTATATCCTTCTCCACTGCTCGGAATAATGAGGATAGGGGCTGTTGTCAACCTTTCCTTTAAGGAGCGAAATGCTTGTTCACACACTTGAGTCCACAAGAATTTTTTCCCCTTCTTCGTAAGGCGAGTCATTGGCATCACTAGTTTTGAGAATCCTTCCACAAACCTCTCGTAGTAGCCTACTAATCCCAGAAAAATACGTACTTTAGTCATATTTCTTGGTGGTTCCCATTTATTATGGCTTCAATCTTTGCGGGGTCAGCAGCTACACCTTTTTCTGGCACAAAATGGCCAAGGAATTTAACTTCCTTCATCTAGAACTCATATTTATTTATCTTAGCATATGGATTATGCTCTCTCAAGGTCTAAAGCACTACCAAAAGATGTTGTTCATGTTCCTTTTGTGTCCATGAATAGATTAATAAGTCATTAATAAACACAATGACAAACTGATCTAGGTATGACCGGAATACCCTGTACATCAAATCCATGAAGGCTACTGGAGCATTAGTCAATTCGAATGGCATTACTATATATTCAAAATTACCATAGTAGGTACAAAAAGCTTTCTTAGGAATATCCTTCTCCTTGATCCGCAGTTGATGGTACTCTGTGTGAAGATCAATCTTGGAGTAATACTTAGAACCCTTTAGTTGATCGAATAAATATCAATTCGTGGAAATGGTTATTTATTCTTCACTATCACCAAATTCAACCTTTGGTAGTCTGTGCATAATCGAAGTATTTTGTTATGCTTTTTCACAAAGAGAACCAAAGCTCCCAAGGTGAAGTGCTTAAAGGGATAAACCCAATAGCCAATAGTTGGTCTAACAGTTTCCTTAGCTCCTTCAACTCCAAAGGTGCCATTCTATAGGAAGCAATAGATATGGGTTCGGTTCCTAGATAGAGATCAATTGTAAACTCAATCTCTCTCTGTGGGGGTAACTCGGGTAGTTCATCTGGGAAGACATCTGAAAACTTTGACACTATCAATACCATGTCCGATTAGAATTTATCACGATCATTAAGATGGCCAAAAAACTCAAGTTACTCCCCGCCTTAGCTTTCAAGAATCTACTACCAGTAGTAAGAAATGGGTGGAAAGAATTCTGATCATTGATGAAACTGAAAACTACCCCATCCGGTAATTGAAATGAAATCGGCTTATGAAAATAATCCATTACCGCACGGAAAGTGGACAACAAGTTCATCCCAAATATTATGTCATACCCCTTTATGTCTAATGCAACCAAATCTACAATTAATTCTTGCTCCCCAATTCGAAGCACATAACCTCTACTCACCCTTCTAGTATCCAACTGTTCTCTCGTAGGCATGTCAATCCTCAAGGCAGGTTTTAGCTTCCTAAAGTTGAGTTCCAAATTAAGAGCATATGTAGTGTGTATGAATGAATGGGTAGTCCCAAGTTCAAATAAAATTTGGGCCCATGAATTATAGAGAAGAATGATGCATTCCACAACTGTATTTGAGATGTCTTCCTCTAGTTGGGTCAAAGCATACACTTTCTCGTGATTAGCACCGTCGGGTGCCATAGCTCCTAACGGTCTCTGATGTAGTGGCTTCGGTAGTGGTGGCTTATGTGCATTAACATGTCCAATCGTCGGGGTATTATTTTGGGGTGGAATGATCGGACAATGATTTCAAATATGCCCCAAACCTCCACACGCAAAACAGGCTCTTGGGTCCACTCCTACCCTCTTGGTAAGCTTGTAACTCCTCGAGCTATCTGAAGTCTCTATCCAATCACCTGGTCTGGGCGACAATATGGTGTTGCCCTCTATATTCCACTGTTGCTAGCACCAATCCTGATCAGACCTCCGCTTACAAAGTTCTGTCATCACTAGGTGTCATTGGTGTCTCTCTCCACTAGTACAGCTCTGTCAACTAGATCCCCATAGTCCCAGATCTTGTGAGCCACAAGCTTCTCCCTGATGGTAGGCTTTAAGCCTTGCTCAAAATGTTTGGCCCTCCTTGCCTCGGTAGTTATGAACTCTGTGGCATAACAGGATAGCTCATCAAACTTCCTCTCATAATCTGCCACCGTCATGCTACCCTGTCGTAGAATAAGAAAATCTGCACTCATCTTGTCACTGACCGATTTAGGAAAATACTTGTCTTGGAAGATCTGATCAAACTCCTCCCAAGTAAGAGCATCTGTGTTCCTTTTTCTCTTCACCGAGTCCCACCAATGATTTGCCTCCTCCTCTACCAGATAAGTAGCTGGGTCAACCCGTAAATCCTCTGATACTCCCATGCCATCACACATTTTCTTCACCCAACAAATCCATTTATCCGCATCCAAGGGGGTGAGAGCTTCCTTGGAAAGTAGATGGGTGTTGCCACAAAAATTCTCCAAGAACTACCTGGCTTGATCCGAAATGTGTACACCCAAGTGTAGGCAGTCAAGTTATAGTAATAATCCGGTAAAGTCCGGAGTCGAATCCACAAGGAATTATGATTAGTGTTTTGAAGTAGTAATGATAGAGACCAAGTAACTAGAAACCTTGAGAGTTTGAAGTTATGGGATTTCCTTAATAGAATATAAGATTGTTTCCAAGAGTTTTATAGACAAAATATAAGATAAATTCAAATGTGAAATAGTCAACTTTTAGCTTGAGGATCAGAACATGCAAGTAATCATCTAGTTTATTATACTTGTGTTTTATAACTCAATTAACTCCCTTGTCAACAACAAATTAATTGAAAGATAAAGATGGACGGTGAGAATTAAGCACATGATTCTGATGTCTTTCTAGAAGTTTACAAGAATTGTCTGTGCCGAGACTCAACCCATCTACAAACAAGCAAGTGTTTCTACAAGGTATCCAACCATGGCATTAATGTTCCATTTTTTAGATAAAGCACAATCATGGTGAAGATTGAAATGTTGTCATGAAGATCTAGCTGGGATACTTTCCTTGAATCAACGAGTCTTTCTATGCAAGAGTTATCTATGACATAGAAAAGCTCTCACGGTTATACAAAGTACCTTAGCTTTGCTAGATACATTCAATCATTCAATGAGCAAGTGCAATATAAAGCATTAAAGCATAAAAGAAATGCACAACTATAACTTCTGGATAATTTATACATATTCATCACCTCTCACTAAAGAGTGAATGAGGAACTACTCACTCTTCATGGCTTTGGTAAAACTAGAAAAGTGAGTGATACTCATCCGTCCAATTAGAGGCATTACATGTGAAAGCACAATAAACAAAGAGCCGAGCTTCAATGAAGAATGAGTGAATCACGTCCCACCTTTCACGACGTTAGTAAAGCTCTAGAAAAGTGGAAGAATTTCACTCCTCTAAGAAATAAGGAAGCTCAAGCAATGGAAGTGAAAGACATGAGCAATAGAAGTAGAAGCAAGCTAGCCACATTTGGAGGGTGGCTTCCTCAACCAACATATAAACTAACTCCCTTGATACAGGTAAATATAACATACATCTAACTACATGAGTGGGAGTCCAAGCCTCCATCAAGCTCTTGAGTAGTTCTTAGTGTAGTCCAAGCCTTACAAACCAAGTTCTAGCCTTTTACAAGAACTATCCTCCCCTTAAAGGCTCTCCTAAGGGGAGTATTTAGAGGCAAGGGGGAAAAAGGGGGGGAAGACAAGAGAGTGTAAAGGAATAGTGTATACTGCCCAAGCCTAAGTGAAGAGCCAACTACTCTGCAACCTGCCTATGAAGAACGTTTGAACGTGAGTTGACGTTTGAACGTTGTCTTTATTTTTCTTTTATGTGCGTTCGAACGTTGAATGGCATTTGAACGTTTCTTCTGTCTTTGTTTTATGGGCGTTTGAATGCCAGATGGGGCCTGACCTTCTCACTCAAGTGGCTGTGGTCTTCTGTGGAAACCTATTTCCACATTCGATGCACATCTTGGCGCTTTGCACTCATCAGTCTAGTCTTCAATCACTCTAGTGGATGTTTGAACGTGAGTTGGCGTTCGAATGTGGTACTCAAGTGCCTCAGAGCCTTCCTTCTTGGCTGCAACACACCATGTCTTCAGCAGTCTGATTTTCAATCACTCAAGTGGGCGTTTGAACGTGAGTTGGCGTTCAAACTTTCTTCGCTTGGTCTAAGCTTTTCCAATTTTTCTCTTAAATATGGTAGTGTTGCATGAAAGTTTGATACTCATTGCCTTTAGCCCCTTGTACAATTTATGGCCTAAAATGTCATCTCCATCAAAGTATAATTAATCTTAAAAGAGCATAGTAATATGCCAATTTTAACTAGTAATCACACTCCTCAACCTAAATATTGCTAGTCTCTAGTAATACAATAACAATGGAATGTAAATCTATTTCTAATGCCTTTTTTTGTAGGTCATCCGGTTGCATTTAGCATATGCGACAAGTCGTTGAACCACTAGGTTTACCCTAATGGACAGGTGTTGTCACATGAGGGTTTTCAGTGAAGCTACCCACAAAGTTCAGTCGAACAGATGTGTATGTGGGATTGTTGGTTAAAATAAATTTGCATCATGGTCACTGAGACTCCCAACCCTCAATTTTGACTTACATCCCGTATGCTCCTCGTTAGTAGGTATTTATTCTATGCAAAAATTAGCATCAATTACATTGGCATTTGGAATTCTCATGTAGTAGAAATGATCATTCTAGAAACAAGAATTGATACATAACAAACATTCCACTTTATCACCTTTCATGGTTAATTTTTATTTCACAAACCTCTCTTAGAAGTGCCCTGAACAAAAATTTGCTCAGATTATAATGACTTGTCTCTCAAAGGGCATGTGATCAGAATATGGCTAGTCGAGGAATCACATGCACAGTTAGAAAAGGAGTGAAATTTTTAAGAAAGTAGACCAATCATGTTCTTGGAATAATTTCATGAAAGAATATTGATGGAGTTAAAGAAATACTATTAAACATATCCTAGTTTTCGGTTGATGGGTATTTATAGGAGCAGGACCGTCCGGATGCCATTACCACCGTCTAGACGGTGCTGATACACTGGATTTTGTCTTGCACTATAGGGTTCTGACTGCTGAAATTTTGGCTTCTTTAGTTTAAAATCCTGGAGTTACCAGATTAATTACAATTCTACACATTCTACATAAATTGATACTCACTCTTTTTTTTTTTTTTTCAAAAAACTGGTTTATTATTTTATTATTTATTATTTCTCATTTTGCTAATTAATCTATAACTATTTACATTTATGCACCGTTCTCAAAATTATTTATCATTTGGTCACAATTAGAATCCTGCAAATCAACAACACCAGTGACACAGTTAATTTCACTTCTCACGTATCTTGACAACATAGGAGTAGAAAAGGATGACGTCTTAGGATATTCCTTAATCTATCCATACCTAATCCATTCAAGATGATCTAAGGCTCGTACTGAAATTAGTTCTGCACACTAATTATATTGTCTCAAATGCATTAAACGACCACACCTCACACAACCACAGAGACGATTCGCTCATCGTCATTTAGCAAATGAACTTCTCCTGCACAAAGGTCTTGATTGACTTTCAAAGATTTATAAATTTATAACAAATCAAGCTTTTGCCATGATAAATGAATGTATGTCTTTTGGGTAATGGCGCAGTATAATTAGACTTAACCAAAAAAGTTTCTCATCCATTTATAATTATTTTTCTCGAAAAATTTTAAAAACGACATAAAAAATTAACTCACTATCGGGTTCTTTAATGTTTGCTAGTCACAAAGATGAATCTAATTGACAAATACGAATATAAATAATCCCTCCCCCCAACCTAAATTAAACATTGTCCTCAATGTATAAATTAATGAAAATAGAAAAATGCTAATCGTTTGTGGAAGGTAAAACAACTCATAATATAAAATTTAATGTGTAATACAAACAACAAACAATTACTACTACTATTTACAATCAGACAACAATATAATTTTTTCAAAACACATAAACTGGCTCTAACATTTGTATGGAAGTTACATCTTGAGTGAATCCCACATAATAGGGTTTAAGCCTTTTACCATTTACTTTAAAAATATTTTCGGTTAATGGATTCTCAATTTCAACTACCCCATAATCAAAAACTTGCTTGACAATGTAAAGACCTGTCCATCTAGGTCTTAATTATCTAAGAAATAAACAAAGTTTTGAATTATACACCAGAACTTTGTGAGAAGGTTCAACAAACTTCCGCATGATATTTTTATCATGAAAATTTTTTATTCTAAACTTAGCAATCATTGCATTTTCATATGCTTCATTTCTTAATCCTTCTAATTCATTAATTTGAAGTTTGCAAGATATTCCAGCTTTATCTATATCAAAATTCATAATTTATATTGCCCAATACGCTCGATGTTCTAATTCTACAGGCAAGTGACATGGTTTACAAAAAATTAACTGATAACGAGATATTCCTAAAATAGTTTTATAAGCAGTACGGTAAGCCCAAAGCATACCAGTTAATCTCAAAAATCAATCCTTACGATCTAGATTCACAGTTTTTTTAAAATGTATTTTATTTCCCTATTAGCTAATTTAGCTTGTCCACTTGTCTGTGGATGATATGGAGTGGATATTTTTTGAGAAATTGAGTATTTTTTCATAAGATTTTCAAAAACATTATTACAAAAATGTGATCAACCATAAATAATAATGGTTCGACAAATTTCAAATCTGGACAAAATATTTTCTTTCAAAAACTTGACCACTACTATGTGATCAATATTTCTACATAGAATTGCCTCTACCCATCTAGAGACATAATATACTACAATCAAAATGTACAGATATCTAATGGATGGGGGGAATGGTCTCATAAAATCGATATCCCAACAATCAAAAATTTCAACAATTAAAATACGGTTTAAAGGCATCATATTTCTTTTTGAAATATTTCCCATTCTTTGACAATTGTCATAATTTAAACAAAATATACGTATGTCTTTGAAAAGAGTTGGCCAATAAAATCCACAGTGCAAAATTTTAGCAGTGGTTTTATTTGAAGCAAAATGGCATCTACAAGCTTCAAAGTGACAAAACTGAATTACCTGACCAATTTAATGATTAGGTACACACGTCTTATTATTTGATCTTTACAGTATTTAAACAGAAAAGGGTCTTTCCAAAAAAAATTACGTACCTCACTTAGAAACTTGTTTCTATCAGTCCAAGTATAATGACAACGAATAGTACCAGTAGCTAAATAATTGGCTATATCTGCATACCATGGTACTTCTGTTATTGCAAAAACTTGTTCATCTGGAAAAATTTCTCTAATTGGTACTGATTCTTCATTTATATCATAATTTAGCCTTGACAAGTGATCTACTACCACATTTTCAACTTCTTTCTTGTCTTTAATGATAAGATCAAATTCTTGAAATAACAATATCCAACGTAGGAGACGTGGCTTAGCATTTTTCTTAGTAAGTAAGTGTTTTAAAGCCACATGATCAGTAAATACAACAATTAATGATCAAACCAAATATGAATGAAATTTATCTAACGCAAACATAACAGCAAACAATTATTTTTCTATAGTAGAATTATTCATTTGTGCATCATTTAGAGTTTTGCTTGCATAGTAAATAACATAGGATTTTTTTTATCTTTTCTTTCACCTAATACAACTCCTACTACATAATCACTAGCATCACACATTAGTGCAGAAGATGAAGACCAATTAGGAGGTTGCATAATAGGTGCAGAAATAAGCATGTGTTTCAATTTATTAAATGCTAATTGGCATGCATCATTCCATTCAAATAATACATCCTGACATAGAAGATTACAGATTGGTCTGGATATTGAACTGAAATTTTTAATAAATCTTCTATAAAATACTGTGTGACCTAAAAAAGATTGAACATCTTTTATAGTTTTGGGTGGAGGAAGATTAACTATCAAATCAGTTTTAGAATTATCAACTTCAATTCCTTTCTCATAAACTACATTTCCTAAAACAATACCTTTTGTAACCATGAAATGACATTTTTTCCAATTCAAAACAAGGTTTTTTTCTTCACATCAAATAAGAACTTTTTTAAGATTTTCTAGACATAAATGAAATGAATCACCATATACTGAGAAATCGTCCATAAAAACTTCTAAATACCATTCCACCATATCACTAAAAATACTTAACATGCAACATTGAAAGGTAGCTGGAGCATTACATAATCCAAAAGACATCATTTTATAAGCAACAGTACCGAAAGAACATAGAAATATAGTTTTTTTCTTGATCATCTATTGCAATTTCAATCTGATTGTAACCAGAATATCCATCTAAAAAATAATAATACGCATGACCTGTTATTTTTTCCAAAACTTGATCTAGAAAAGGCAATGGAAAATGATCTTTTATAGTGAGCGAATTTAGTTTCTGATAATCAATATAAACTCACCAACCAGTGACTATATGCATAGGGACTAATTCATTCTCTTGATTTTTTATTACAGTGACACCAGACTTCTTAGGGACTACCTGTGTAGGACTGACCCATTTACTATCTGATATAGAATAGATAATATTAGCATGTAACAGTTTAAGTACTTTAGTGAGAACTACCTCTTTCAGATGTGGATTCAATCTTCTTTGCATCTGACGAGATTGTTTTGCATCTTCTTCAAAATATATACAATGAGTACATAGAAGTGGACTTATACCTTTTATGTTTGTCATTTTCCATCCAATAACACTTTGATGATTCTTAAGAACTTTTGTCAATTCTTTTTCTTGAATTCTAGATAATTTTGAGGATATTATCATTAGATAGATTTCATCTTCCCCCAAAAAGACAAATTTTAAGTTAGTTAGGAGTGGTTTCAATTCTAGTTTAAAAACTTTGACACTAGATTCTATAGACTTAGGCAACAATTTTTCACATTTTGAATTCAATGCTGATATATCTTCAAACTCATACTCAGGTATAGATTCTAATGTATATGATTTTTTTTAATACAAGCATTTTCAAATAAATTCTAAGTTAACAACTCAGCATAATTTACTTCTTGCAATTCTTCAACTTCGCTGGGTTGTTTTGCAATATTAAAAATATTTAATTCCAAAGTCATGTTTCCAAATGAAAGTTTCATGATTCCATTCCTACAATTTATCAATTCATTTGATGTAGCTAAGAATGGTTGACCCAAAATAACATGTATGTATGTAGATGCATGAAAAATTGGTTGTGTATCTAAAACAATTAAATCAACTGAAAAAGAGATTTGATCAACTTGCACAAGAATATCCTCCACATTTCCTTATGGAATTTTTATAGATCGGTCTACTAATTACAGTGTAACATTAGTAGGTTTCAACTCACCCAACTCTAATTATGTATACAATGAATATGACTTTAAATTAACGCTACCTCCAAGATCAAGCAGTGCTTGTTCAATTCATAAATTTCCAATGATACATGAAACTGTAGGATTTCCAAGATCTTTGTACTTAAGAAGAGTGTTATGCTGTATTATAGCACTAACTTGTTCAATTAAAATGATTTCTTTTGTACATTGATTTTCCTTTTTACCTTGTAAAGATCTTTTACAAACTTGGCGTAAGTTGGAATTTGTTTAATTGCATCCAACAAAGGAATGTTAATCTTTACTTGTTTAAACAGCTCAAGAATTTCATAATGATCTATCAAAGATGAGGGCTTCTTGACTCTTTGAGGAAAAGGTAATGTAATAGGACATACATGATTTTGTATTTCTGGTTGCTTTTCAGATGAAGGTTCAGGTTCAAGTGGTTCATTTACAGAAATTGACTTACGTATTTTTTTAGAAATCTTGAGTTTAATGGTCTTGTCAATCACTTTACCACTTCTTAGTATTGTGATTGCTTGTACTTCATTTGGAGAAGGTTCAGAGGACACAATATTAGCTTGACTTTGACTTTGCGGAGGTTTAGGCTAAGATGAGAATTTTCCCTTCTCTGACGTACTTAGGGACTAAGTCAACTTAGCTAGATGACTCTTAATATCTTCAATACTTTGTAAAGTTTGAGTCTTAAAATCATTGAATGCTTCGGTTGTTTGAGTATTGAAACTCATTTAACTTTGAATAAATTGATTCAGAGTATCTTCTAGAGTTCTTTTATATGGGGGTTGATAAGGTTGATATTTTTATTGTTGAGTCTGTGGCGGTGGTGGACCTTGTGATTGATTCATAGGTTGTGTACTTTTTTCAACTAAAATTTGGATGATTTCTCTATCTTGGGTTGTAGGTATCAGAATATGGATTAGGATAAGGCTTAATATAAGTTGGAATGGCATTAGATTGTTCAATTACAACTTCTTTAAATGCGGGTATAGTTGAAGATTCTCTGGCAAGATGTCTTGACAATGCACAATTTTCACATATTTGGTCAGTAGGAATCGAACAAGCACTGTTAGATCTTGGATCAAGTGTCAATTTGCTCTCATTCTCTGTTTACCAGTAGTTGTGTTTGGGAGAACTCAAACCCACAAGTGTCACACTTTAGTTGGCAGACAGATCTGTCAAAATTCCTAAGGGCATTATTGAAGATGTACTTGTCCAAGTGGACAATTTTGTGCCCTTTTCCCAATGTATAGAGCAAGCGAGCCATCTCAGACAAAATCTCATTTTTCCTTCCTATGCGGGCTAGGTTAGACACCGCAATCAAATTTAGCATTTTGTGCGATGCATGTGTATTGACTTGATCCAAAATGTGTACACTCAAGTGCAGGCGGTCAAGTTATAGTAATAATCCGGTTAAGTCTGGAGTCGAATCCACAGGGAACTATGATTGGTGTTTTGAAGTAAGCAATAACAGAGACCAAGTGACAGGAAATTTTGAGAGTTTGGAGTGGTGGGGTTTCTTGAATAGAATAGAGGATTCTTTTCAAGAGTTTTCTAGAAAGAATATTAGATTCTCAAAATATAACATCCACCCTTTAGTTCGAGGATCAGAACATGTAATTGACTATCTGATTTATTATGTTTGTGCTTTATAACTCAATTAACTCCCGTGTCAACAAGAAGTTAATCGGAAGATAAAGATGGATTGTGGGAATTAACCACATGATTATGATGCATTTCTAGAAGTTTACAAGAATTGTCTGTGCCGAGACTTAACCCGTATACAAAAAAGCTAGTATTTCTACTAGGCATCCAACCATGGCATTAATGGTCCATCCTTTGAATAAAGCGCAATAATAGTAGAGATTGAAAGGTTGTCATGAAGAGCTAGTTGGGGTGCTCGCCTTGAACCAACGAAACTTTCTATAAACGAGTCATCTGTATCATAGAGCGAACCCTTGGTTATACAAAGTATCTCAACTTTGCTAGATGCATTCAATCATCCAATGAGCAAGTGGAATATAAAGCATTAAAGCAAAAAGTAGTTGCACAAACATAACTTCTAGATAATCATTACATATTCATCACCTCTTACTAAAGAGTGAATGAGGAACTACTCACTCTTCATGGCCTTGGCAAAGCTAGAAAAGTGAGTGATACTCATCCCTCCAAGTAGAGGAGCTACTAAGTGACGCAAACTAAACAAAGAGCTTATCTTCAATGAAGAATGAGTGAATCACTTTTCACCCTTCACGGCTTTGGTAAAGCTCTAAAAAAGTGGAAGAGTTTTCCACTTATAAAAAAGAAGGATGCTCAAGCAATGGAAGTGAAATACATGAACAATAAAAGTAGAAGAAAACTAGTTACTTTTGGAGGGTTTCCACCACAACCAAAAGATGAGCTATCTCTCTTGATACTTGTAAATAAAAGCAAGTACAACTACAAGGGGATTCTAAGCCTCCATCATGGTTGTCACAACATATATGTAAAGACTTAACATACATAAATAAAAGACTTCAACTACAAGGGGAGTCTAAGCCTCCATCATGGTTGATACTAAAATGAATCAAGCAATGTATATAAACTAGCTTTCTAATTTACAAGAGAAAAATTGCTAAGAAGAAAAGCTCTCTATTTTACAAGAAAAAAAAGATGCTCTTTAAGCTTCCATCATGGGAGTATTTATAGGCAAGGAAGGGGAGAGGGGATAGGAGATAAGAGAAGATTAGTAAATAGTGTTTGTCGCCCATGGAAACCAACTATTCTGCAGGCAGTCTGTAGTGGACGTTCGGATGTGAATCGACATTTGAACGTTGTCTTCTGATTTGCTTTAGGGACGTTCGAATGTTGACTGTCGTTTGAACGTTTCTTCTAGTCTTGCTTTATAAGCGTTCGAACGCCAGATGGGACCTGACCTTTTCCACTCAAGCGGTCTTCTATCAAAGTTCATTTTCACACTCTATGCGAAGGTTTGTTCTTCAATTGATTCCAAAGGACGTTCGAACATTGAATGACATTCAAATGTGGTACTCAAGTGCTTTAGAGTCCTCCTTTGTTTGCTGCAACATGCCATGTCTCATTAGTTTGGCCTTTAATCAACTCAAGTGGACGTTCGAACATTAGTTGGTGTTCAAACGTGGTACTCAAGTACCGTAGGGTCTTGGTGCTTGCCTGCAACACACTGTCTCAGCAGACTGGTTCTGTCATAGTTCAGATGGACATTCGAACGTGATTTGGCGTTCGAATGATCTTGCTTTGTCCCCAAACTCTCCAATTTCATTCCCTAATGTGCTTATGTGACATTCAAGCATGACTTTTGTTGACCTTGAGCCCTTGTTCACTTTAGAACCTGAAATATCCTTACTTGAACTCCATCAAAATATAATTAGTCTTAAAATGACATAATAATATGCTACATTTAAGTACTAATCACACCCCCCAGCCTAAATATTGCTAGTCTTTAGTAATATAACATAAATAAAATTCAAATCCATTTCTACTGCCTTTTTCGTAGGTCATCCGGTTGCATTTAGCTTATGCAACAAGCCGTTGAACCGCTAGGTTTACCCTAGTGGACGAGTGTTGTCTCGTGAGGGTTTTTAGTGAAGCTACTCACAAACTTCAGTCGAACAAATGTGTATGTAAGATTGCTGATTAAAAAAATGAATTAGCATCATGGTCATTGGGGCACTCAACCCTCAATCATGACTTATTAGTACTTACTCTATGCAAAAATTCACACCTATTACATTAGCATTTGGAATTCCCTGAGCAGTAGGATGGTCATTATAGAAACAAGAATTGGTATATAACAATCATTCCCCTTTTTTCACCTTCCATGGATAGCTTTGATTTCACAAACCTTTCTCGGAATGTTCTTAGCAAAACAAATCGCTCTGATTATAGTGACTTATCTCTCAAATGGGGCATGTGATCAGAAGATGGCCAGTCAAAAAATCTCATGCATAATTAGTATAAGAGTGAAGTTTTGAGGAAAACAAACTTTACTTTGGCGTAATCTCATGGAATAATATTTATGTAAATAAAGAAATTCTAGTTAACACACCCCATTTGTAGTAGACAATACACAGATGCATCACACTTGGGATCACCTAGGGCTTTTTGTAGGTTGTAATGGGGTCATACATTAGTGGCTAATGAAATAACGTCACTGGTGATCAAAGGCTATCTTTTTACGCAGTGTTGCACACATCCTTATAGTTTCTCGACATTTTGTCTGGGAATGGGATTTCTTTCTTTTATTTTTCCCATTTTTCAATTTCTTGGCAATTCCCTGTCTCACAGTATCTTTTCTCTTTTGTTTGGTTCCACTGATTTTCATTTTATTAAACGGTAGCCACCATTTTCTTTTCTATTTTTCTTGCCTTTCTATATTATATTGATTTGCAAGAGGGTGCAAGAAATTAGATAGTAAGGTATGGTAAATATATGCTTTTGTGGCTTGGTCATCACACGTGTTTTTTCGAAAAAGAATTATTTCATTTAAGACTCAAGCATGGCTAACTAGGGATACACTTTTGTAAAAGAATTAGTTAAGGCTCAAAGTCGATCCAAATATGGCCTAATATCCTTTCTCAATTATGTGCATATGTATATGTCTGCAAAAGTTCCTGTGGGTTATGAAAATAGATCACTTTAGGTGCATCAATCAAAGCAAGTTTAATGAGATTATTGACAGAGATCATAAGTGAAAGAGCTTACTTTGAGTAATTGTTGGTATCCTCACAAAATTCAGCGTAAAGCTCAAGATTTACCATGGTTTTCTTTGTCATCTCCACTGATTATGTCGAGTGTTCCGAGGAATGTTGGCTATATAGTGATTCCATTTTTGAGTCTGATCACTGTATACCTCAAGAATAGCAAATACTGATGTACATTTGACAATTAAATCATAGAGATAGTATCAAGGTTCCAAAAAAATGAGGTTTTACGTCTTGGTTGTTAAGTTGAGGTGTCAAATCGATGATGTGCTTAGTCATTTTCACAAGCAATCTTAACATCCACATCTGTTTTGTTATTAACAATAATTAGAGTGCTAACCCTATACATGCATTTTAAACAAATGACAGAGATAAACTGAATCATTCATTTCATAAAAGATGATGTGTTTACAATGGTACCAATGATTCAATCATTCACAAAAACATAAACTTCATTTATCCAGAAGAAACAACAAAGATAAACATCCACCAAAACAAATATCCACCATTATCTACAAAATATCTCCCAAAACCTCAAAGAAGAATCATAAGAAGCAACAAACATCCACAAGGAATACTAAGAAGAAACTTTTATCAAAGAAGAAACAAATAACACCCCAAACAAGAACAGAAATCAACTTCATCCATCTCCCCCATCACCACTGGCACCCCTAGGCCCACCCCTGAAATAGCCAAGAATCTCCTCCTACTGTCGGAGAATCCTAGCTTGGTTGGCCTAGATGCCAAGCATAATATCTCGTAGTGATTTGTGAGTGCTGGTGCCTCTCTCCTCCTGTGTCTACACATGCTCTCTCTCTAACTCCTTCTC
This sequence comes from Ilex paraguariensis, assembly GCA_963454935.2. Classification (NCBI taxonomy): domain Eukaryota; kingdom Viridiplantae; phylum Streptophyta; class Magnoliopsida; order Aquifoliales; family Aquifoliaceae; genus Ilex; species Ilex paraguariensis. Next base: position 68,931 of record CAUOFW020001603.1, read on the forward strand.
CTCCTCTAAATCAAGCTCATTTTGTACCTCGTCAACTCCTTGGGTCGGTGCCACCTCTTGTCTTGCCGCTAGGGTGCCTTTATGCCCTTGACTTCTCTTGAAAGAGCCTTTGTTTAATGGCCCCATTGGCTTTTGAACTTCCATTTCAAGCCTCACCCTAATCCCATTATCAATGCAGATCTCAGTCACCAAAGTGCCAGAAGGGAGTGCACTTCTCTTCACATCACACCCCTTCTTCATTTAATTCAGAATCAATGAGGGGAGGTCGATGGTATGCCCTTTTCCTAGTGCATAGAGCAAGCGAGCCATCTCAGGCAAAATCTCATTTTTCCTTCCTATGGGGGCTAGGTTAGACACCGTAATCAAATTTAGCATTTTGTACTTGTCGGTGAGCTCCCCTTATTTCAAAAATTTCCTTCCTCCCCATGAAAAGTCAACCATCCCTGACAGTTCCTTCCCAACCCTATCCAACACATCATTCTTTTTTGGTGGGTAAGTTGGGTTTTGCACCCAAGGCACCTCTTTCCTTACCTCCAAAATATACGCCTCATCTACATCAATGTGGGTGCCCCTCATGTATGTCCGGATGGCACCGTTGATGATCTTGGCGTTGCAGTAGAACTCCCTCACCAAGTCAACAACGACATCCCCACCATTTCTCAAAAACAACACCCATTCCCTCTTCTCCATTTTCTCCAAAATTCCCAATTTCATAAAATCAGTAACAACTACATCCCTTTCACAGACTATAGCATGGTTTTGAAAGAAATTCTCATACCTTTCAGCTTTGAGTGCACTGGGAAACCTTGTTCGATCATACCTCTTCCTCCTTTGCCTCCCCTCTCTTTCCTTAATCACTTCTTCTATAAAGTTAGGTTCCTGGCTTATTTGTGGATTGTGACTTGCAGGAAGCTTAACCCTAGGCATTGTGTTTTTTCTCTGTTTTGAGCTTGAGAGGGTGTGAAAATCTTGAGTTTTCTTGTGAAGATCATGATTTTGGGTGTGGAAATAAGTTTGGGATGGTCGATTTCTGGTAGAATTGAGGAATGGGTGGAGTTTTGAGGGCTGGGGAGTGAAAAGGGGTTCCAAGTTTTAGAGGATTTTGGAGGTTTTGAACTAGGGAAGATGGTCCAGGCTTTTATAGTCTGAGGAGGAACGTTCGAAAGTTCATGTCGTTTGAATGTTTGTAAAATAATTTTAACAAAAATGTTCGAACGTTAAATGTCGTTCGAACGTGCTATTGGCGTTCGAACGTTAATCACGTTTGAACATGCTATTTGCGTTGGAACGGACTGAGCTCCTAGTTATTTTGTTTCCATTAGAGACTTCATCAGAGGCTGAGTACTGTAAGCAAGCAACGTTCGAACTTCAATTGGCGTTCAAACGTTGAACCAAAATTTAAAAAATTTTTACACTACTCTACACACAATCACAAAAGTTTATTTATAAAAACTTTGAACCAAATTTCATGGAGTCTCAAGACAAATCCCTACCCACCCTGTAGGTTGGTATTTCAAGACGTTCCTTACTCAGCCCATGTTTTCATTTCAGTCAAAAGAGTTTATACAAAATACAAAGGATTTTTACACTTTTTTACAAACATTCGGACCCTTGGCTTTCATCCCCAACAAAAGTACATTTTCCATAGTTTTAAAAAAGAAGTCTAATCCGAGTCTTCATCTATCTCTGTGCCTTTTGAACAACTAGTAACTCTCCCAATTTCCTCTCTCAAAAACCGGTTAAGAAGAGTACGAAATAGGATGGCGTGTCAGGATAATCCTTACACTGCCCATTCACTATCCAGTCTAATCGATCGAGTGTGCGACCATAAATGGGTTCAGAACATTGATTATACTTTTTCTTGTGCAAGACTCTACCACACTGTTTACAGGCGCCAAGTCTTTAGGCACGATGGCATTTAGTAAAAGTGCTTATGCCACACAGGGGGTTTTGCTTGTTGTTCTCGGATCTCATTCTTTCTCACAAATATTGCTTTTCTCATGATCACAGTGTGCACATCAGAAGGAAAAGTGTGTAGAACTCCCAGACTAAACCAAAAAAGTTTAACATTCATGCTTTCTATACTTTTAAGACTCACTATCTGGTTCTTTAACGTCTGTCAGTCACAAAGACAATCAGAGATGACCCACAAATATAACCATCAAAATGCAAAACATGTTAATCAAAATACGGTACACAATCTGATCAAGAATAGCAACAACAACAATATAAATTTAAAAATTTTCTACAGGCACATATGAATTGTAGTTCTCTCCCCCCAACCTAAACTGAACATTGTCCTATAGTTTCGAATTTACAAATATGGTGAGCTTTGGAGATGAGGTTGAATGGTAGACATCTTGTTCATTAGCCAAAACCTACAAGAAAAATACACAAATAAAACATCTCGTTGCAGATCTGGGTTAGGATGAAAACCCTTGATTCTGAGTGCAGACAGAAGAAGCATAGTCATGTACAAATAGAGTAAACACACGCAGATTATGAGACAAAAGACTAGGTCTTCGAGTAGTATGGTTATGAGGCTGTTGGGGTTGTGTTGCGTTTTACAAAAGATCATGAATAGCGAAGACGAAGAAGAAAAAAGAAAAGGGAAAGGGACATAAGTGCATGGAAAGATAGGAAAAGGGGATGGGGGCCTTATAAAGGCGGTGGTGTGGTTCGGGTTGGACTGGGTTTTCCCTAACCCGACCTCTTTTTGTGTCAATAGGCGCTTTTCTCGAAGCGATGTTTTGGATCCATTAAAAGAATGGGCTCCACGTTTTTGACAAAGTGCTCCACAAAGGGTTTCAATTGCTGACCATTGACGATAAAGATATTACCCTTCAATGGGTTCTCCACTTCCACTGCCCCATGTTCAAACACTTTTTTGACAATGTATAGTCCAGTCCATTTTGACTTCAACTTACCAGGAAAAAGGTGGAGTCTTGAATTGAAAAGCAGAACTTTTTAATCAGGTTCAAAAGACTTTTGCACTATGTTCTTGTCATGAAAATTTTTATCCTGGATTTTGCAATCTTAGCATTTTCATATGCTTCATTTCTCAATTCCTCCAATTCGTTAATCTGAAGTTTTCTTGCTAGTCCAGCTTTGTCCATGTCAAAGTTCATTGTCTTAATAGCCCAGTATGCCCTATGTTCCAATTCCACAGGTAGGTGACAAGGCTTTCCATAGACTAATTGGTAAGGAGGCATGCCCAAAATTGTTTTAAAAGCAGTACGATATGCCCAGAATGCATCAGTTAGTCTTGACGACCAATATTTGCAATCTGGATTTACCATTTTTTTAAAATTAATTTGATCTCGCGATTAGCTAATTCAGTCTGTCCACTAGTTTGTGGACTATATGGAGTTGCAATTTTGTGAAAAATCAATTATTTTTCATTAGATTCCAGAAATGTCGATTACAAAAATGAGCACCCCCATCACTTATGATGGATTTTGGGATTCCAAATCGGAATAAAATATTTTCTTTTAAAAACTTGATCACCGTTTGATGATCATTATTTCGACATGGAATTGCCTCAACCCATTTGGATACATAGTCTATGGCTACTAAAATGTATAGATAGCCAAAGGAGGAGGGAAATGGTCCCATAAAATCGATGCCCCAGCAGTCAAAAATTTCAGATTAACAAATTTAGAGGCATCATGTTTCTCCTTGAAATATTACCCAACCATTGGCATCTTTGAAAAGTGTGGGCCAATAAAATCCGTAGTGTAGGATTTTTGCAGCGTTTTTTTTGGATGAAAAATGGCTAGCACATGCTTCAGAATGACAAAATGCTATTGCCTCTTTGCTTTCCTGAGTGGGGATGCAACGCCTTATGATTTGATCCTTATAGTACTTAAATACGTACGAATCTTCCCAAAAGAAGTTGCGAACCTCTCTCAGAATTTTTTTTTTGTTGTGGGGGAAAAATATGGATGGATTGTTCCAATAGCAAGAAAATTAGCAATATCAGCATACCATGGGGTCTCATCAATTATGAAAAGTTGTTCATCGGGGAATTTTTCATTAATTGGCATTCCATCCTCATGAAATTCATAAGTTAACCTGGACAGATGGTCCACCACCACATTCTCAACACCCTTTTTGTCCTTAATGACCAAGTCAAACTCTTGAAGTAAGAGTATCCATCGCAAGAGCCTTGGTTTAACATCTTTTTTTGTGAGCAGAAATTTCAGTGCTGCGTGATCAATGAATACAGTAACAGAAGAACCAACAGGATAAGAATGAAATTTTTCCAAAGCAAAGATTACGGTAAGTAATTTTTTATTCAGTTGTCGAATAATTCATTTGAGTATCATTCAAAGTTTTACTTGCATAGTAAATCACATGTGGTTTCTTATCTTTTCTTTGTCCCAACATAGCACCTACAACATAGTCACTTGCATCACACATTAGGTCAAAGGGTAGAGTCTAGTCAGGGGGTTGCATTATTGGGGCGGAAATTAACATGTCTTTAAGCTTGTCAAAAGCTTTTTGGCACGTTTCACTCCAATCAAAGAATACGTCTTGACTTAGGAGATGACATGGGTTTTGCTATGGTACTGAAATCTTTTATGAATCTCCTATAAAATTCTGCATGTCCCATAAATGATCGGACATCTTTCACACTCTTAGGAGCAGGCAAGTTCCCAATCAGATTTATTTTGGCCTTGTCAACTTTCATGCCCTTAGACGACACAATGTGACCTAAAACAATGCCTTGTGTTACCATGAAATGATATTTTTCCCAATTAAGCACCAGATTAGTCTCTTTACACCTTATTAATACCTTTTCTAGGTTGGCTAGACACAAATCAAATGAGTCACCGTAGACAGAGAAGTCATCTATGAATACTTCCAAAAAATATTTGACCATTACACTAAACAAACTCAACATGCATCTTTGGAATGTTGCAGGAGCGTTACAAAGCCCAAATGACATCCTTTTGAATGCAAAGGTGCCAAAGGGGCATGTGAATGTGGTTTTCTCCTATTCATTGAGTGTTATCTCAATTTGATTGTATCCAGAATAGCCATCCAGGAAATAGTAAAATTCATGGCATGCAATTCTCTATAGAACCTAGTCCAGAAAAGGAAAAGGGAAATGGTCTTTTCTAGTCACCAAATTAAGCTTTCGGTAGTCAATATACATCTGTCATCCTGTGACGACTCTAGTTGGTACTAGTTCATTGGGTTCATTTTTGACCACTATGACCCCAGACTTTTTGGGCACGACTTGGGTTGGGCTTACCTATTTGCTATCAGAGATGGGAAAGATTATCCCTGCATCTGGAGTTTAAGTACCTCCATTTTCATAACTTCCTTCATGTGCAGATTCAGTCGTTGTTGCATTTGAGGAGAGGGTTTTGAATCCTTTTCCAGGTATATAGCATGATTACAGATTAACGGGCTTATACCTTTAAAATCAGTGATGGTCCATCCAATGGTGCTTTTGTAATTTTTAAGAACTTCAATCAATTTAGATTCTTGCAAGTTTGTGAGCTTAGACGAAATTACTACTGGGTATGACTCGTCCTCTCCTAGAAACGCATATTTGAGGTTAAATGGGAGAGGTTTCAATTTAGGCTTTAGTGGCTTGACATTAGATGAGAGTGACTTCGTGCCACTTGGCGAAAGTTCCTCGAATTTGGGGTTCATGTATCAATAGCATGAGTTGGGCAATTCTTGAGATCAATCATCTGTTGTTTCAGATGTGATGGATTATGAAAAAGAAAGTTCAGTAGAATTTTCACATAAGGTGTTATTTAGATGGTCTTGGACCAAAGATTCAATGGAATTTATTTCTCTTTCTTCTTTGTCCTCTCCTGGGTGTTTGGCAACATTGAAAATATTCAGCTCAAGAGTCATATTCCCGAAGATTAATTTCATGACCCCATTTCTGCAATTTGATTAGTGCATTTGAAGTTGCTTAGGAAGGGTCGACCAAGAAAAATAGGAATTAGGTTCTCTAAATATCTTGCTGGCTGAGTATCAAGGACAATGAAGTCAACAGGGAACACAAAATTATCCACTTGGACAAGTACATCTTCAATAATGCCCCTAGGAATTTTGACAGACTTGTCTGCCAACTGAAGTGTGACAATTGTGGGTTTGAGTTCTCCTAGACCCAACTACTGGTAAACAGAGAATGGGAGAAAATAGATACTTGCTCCAAGATCTAACAGTGCTAGTTTTATTCTGAAATTTTCAATGACACATGACACAGTCGGACACCCTGAATCTTTGTATTTTGGAGGGGTTTTGTGTTGAAGCAAGACACTGGCATGTTCTGTCAGGAAGGCTCTTTTTTGAACATTCTGGCTTCTCTTGATTGTGCACAAGTCTTTTAGAAACTTGGCATAAGATGGAACCTGTTTGATTGCATCCAAAAGTGAGATGTTGATTTTTACTTTCTTGAAGAACTCATAAATTTTTGGTTGATTATTCAGCTTCTGTGCAGTTCTGACTCTATGAGGAAAAGAAGCAGGAGTAGAACACAAGGTTTCTTCTTCACATGATGGCTCTAGTTCTTCTTCAATCATGGGCTCGGGTTCCTCATCTTTCTCACATTCAGGCTCACTTATTTCAGTCTCAATTGGTGGATTGACTGGGATTGATTTAGGCTTTGACTTTGGAAGTAGCATGTCTTTGATAGTCTTATCAATCACCTTGCCACTTTTTAATGTAGTGACAACTTGGGCTTGGGCTCGTGGAGTTTCCATGATTACAGGATTTTCCACTTGAAATTGGCCTTGTGGTGGTTTTGGTTGGGCATGAAACTTGCCTTTCTTATGTGTGGTCATGGATTGGGTCAAATTTTGGATGTAGCTTTTAAGATCCTCAAAAGATTGAGTGGTCTGTGTTTTGAAATCAGTAAAAGCCTGAGTGGAACTATTGTTGTAGTTCATTTGGTTGTACATAAACTGATTCAATGTATCCTCAAGGTTCCTCTTCAGTGGTGGCTGGTATGAAGGAGGTCCTTGATGTGGTGGGTGCGAACCTTGTTGGTATGGGGGAGGTGGGTGCGAACCTTGTCGTTGGTTCATGGAAGTTGGTTGTGTGTTCCTCTAACTGAAGTTTGGGTGATTCCGCCACCCTGGATTGTATGTTTCATAGTCTGGGTTGGAGTAAGGCTTGTTAAAGTTGGAGACAAGATTTGTTTGTTCGAACAAAACCTCCTTGAATGCCAAAATGGTAGGACACTCCCCAGTAGGGTGTCCTATTAGCGCACAGATCCCACCCACTTGTTATGTGGGAGAGCTAACATCAACTTGATGAACCTTTTTCATCTCTAAAGCTTCAAGCTTTCGTTACAGGATAGACATTTTTGCTCTTAGGTCATCGTCATCTGTCAAGACATACTTACCCCCTTGGGAAGTAGATGGTTTGACTTCAACAGTGGTAGGAGAGGCAGAGTCCCACATTTGAAAACTGTCAGATATGGTGTCAAAGAAATCGAATGCCTTCTTTGGACTTTTTCCCATAAACTCTTCTTGAGCCATCATTTTGACAAATTGGTGTAGTCCACTAGACAAGGAGTCATAGAAAAATTCTACCAAAGTCCAATTCTCAAAAGAGTGGTGTGGGCAGGACTGGAGAAAATCTTTGAATCTTTCCCAGGTTTGGTAAAAAGTTTACCCTTCTTTAACTGAAAAGTTCATGATTTGTCTTTTAAGTGAATTAATGCGGTGTAGAGGAAAAAACTTTCTGAAAAATTCATTTTGTAGTGCCTGCTAGTTAGGTATTGAAAGAGCTTTTAAAGAATTTAGCCATTTTTTAGCTTTGTCCCTCAAGAAAAAAGGGAAAAGTTTCATCTTGGCTAGTTCGAAATTGTCTTGAAAGGTTCCACATACTTCCTCAAAATCTTTTATGTGCAGATATGGGTTTTCTGTTTCGAATCCATGGAATTGAGGGAGTAGTTGAACTGTCCCCATCTTTACATTAAAGTGGGGTGCATCTTCAAGAAAGATAAAACAAGAAGGGACACTATTTCTTTTGGGATTTAAGTAATCCCTCAGAGCTCGAATGTTAGGTACTTCCCCCTCTCTTACAAGAATTTATTCTCGTCACTCACCATTCGCCATTTTACTTTCACAAGAGTCTGGTACTGATCTAGGTGAAAGTGGTTCAGATTGATTCACAGACCCAGAAGATTTAGTTGGCAAATTTTGATAATGAGAAACATATATACAGTAAAGCAAATTTATACGCAAAAAGTGAGGTCTTTTTACCTTTTACCGTAAAACACCTTTTATGGCTCATCGGCAACGATGCCAAAAACTTGACTTGATCCAAAATGTGTACACTTAAGTGCAGGCGGTCAAGTTGTAGTAATAATTCGGTTAGGTCCGGAGTCGAATCCACAGGGAACTATAATTGGTGTTTTGAAGTAAGCAATAATAGAGCCCAAGTGACTGAAAATTTTGAGAGTTTGGAGTGGTGGGGTTTCTTGAATAGAATAGAAGATTCTTTTCAAGAGTTTTCTAGACAAAATATAAGATTCTCAAAATGTAACAGCCACCCTTTAGCTCGAGGATTAGGACATGTAATTGACTATTCGGTTTATTATGTTTCTGCTTTATAACTCAATTAACTCTCATGTCAACAGCAAGTTAATCAGAAGATAAAGATGGACTGTGAGAATTAAGCACAAGATTCCGATGCCTTTTTAGAAGTTTACAAGAATTGTTTGTATCGAGACTTAACTCATCTACAAACAAGCAAGTGTTTCTACAAGGCATCCGACCATGGCTTTAATGGTCCATCCTTTGAATCAAGCACAATAATAGTAGAGATTGAAAAGTTGTCATGACGAGCTAGCTAGAGTGTTTGCCTTGAACCAACGGTTCTTTCTATGCAGGAGTCATCCGTATCATAAAGGGAACCCTTGGTTATAAAAAGTACCTCAACTTTGCTAAATGCATTCAATCATCCAATGAGCAAGTGAAATATAAAGCATTAAAGCATAAAGGAGTTGCACAAACATAACTTCCGGATAATCTTTATTGTTAAGTTTGGAAGCTTAATATAATATTAGAGATAATATTTAGGGAGAAACAGAGAGAGGTTAGAACTTAACATAGCTCTCATATATCACTTGTATTTATAGTTAACCTACAATAATAAGAATTACACATACACCCTCTTTTAATTTAATATTTTACACATACTACCCTACTATTCTTAACACTCCCCCTCAAGCTGGACTATATATATCATATAATCCAAACTTGGAACAAATAGCTGTAAGACGTGTACAACTCAATGCTTTGGTAAACATATTTGCAAGCTGATCTTCAGATTTCACAAATGGAGTTGTAATCTCCCCAGCTACTATCTAATCCCGAACAAAGTCACAATAAACCTCAAAATGCTTGGTTCTCTCGTGAAACACAGGATTGGCAGCGAAATGGATAGTTCTGGTTGTTACAGAACAACTGTAAAGGTAGTTAAACTGGAAACCCAATTTCCTGGAGGAAGTGTAGTAGCCAAGTCAACTCACTCATTGTACATGCCATTGCCCTATACTTAGCCTCTGCACTAGATCTTGCTACCACGGGTTGTTTCTTAATTTTCCATGAGACAACATTACCTTATAAGAAAGTACAATAACCAGTGGTTGATCTCCGATCAGAAGGAGAGTCAGCCCAATCAACATCAGAGAAACATTCCACTCTAAGATGTCTATTAGCTCGATATAACAGTCCAAGTCCAGGAGCTCGTTTGAGATATCGCAGAATATGACTAATTGCCTCCCAATGTGGTACTCTAGGACATCCCATAAACTGACTTACTATACTAACCGCATAGGAAATATCCGATTGAGTAATAGTGAGATAATTAAGCTTCCCAACCAATCTGCGATATCGACCCAGATTCTCAAACAATGCACCATTATCCATCAATAATTTTTGATTCGGATCCATAGGAACATCAATTGGTCTACTACCTAGCAAACCTGCTTCCTCAAGCATGTCAAGTACATATTTCCTTTGGGATAAACAAATACCCTGTTTAGATCGAGCCACCTCAATACCCAAGAAATACCTAAGTTTTTCAAAATCCTTAGTATGAAATCAATCTTGTAAGAATATTTTTAACTTGGCAATCCCCTCAGAATCATTTCCAGTAATTACAATATCATATACACAGACCACCAATAGGACATATCCAGCATTTGTCTATCAATGAAACACAAAATGATCTGTCTGACATCGAAGAAGACCAAACTTTAAAACTGTATATGAAAACTTACCAAACCATGCCCTCGATGACTGCTTCAAACCATACAAAGATTTCTTTAACCGACATACACTCTTACCATACTCCACCTGAGCAGTAAACCCAGGTGGCTGCTCCATGTATACCTCTTCAACCAAGTCACCATGTAGGAAGGCATTCTTGATGTCTAACTAAAACAAGGGCCAATCAAGATTGGTAGCTAAAGAAATCAAGAAACGAACAGAGGAAATTTTGGCAACAGAAGAGAAAGTCTCCTCATAATCAACACCATAAGTTTGAGTAAAGCCCTTTATAACAAGTCGGGCTTTAAGACGCTCCACAGAACCATCTAGATGAAATTTAACAGTATACCCCCAATGACAGCCAACAGTTCGTTTACCAGGGGTAAAGGAACGAGATTCGAAGTCCCATTATGATGTAAAGCATCCATCTCCTCCTCCATAGCTTTTCTCCAACCCGGATCAGATAATGCATCCTGTAAATGCTTAGGAATAGATATAGCAGATAATTGGGAAGTAAAACAAGAGAAGACAAGAGACAATGCATCATATGAAACAAAATGAGAAATGAGATGATTAGTAACACACGAACGAGTACCTTTGCGGAGAGCAATAGGAAAAGAGTCTAAATTACCTGATGTACCAGGATCAAAAGGTGGCAAGGAAGACGGAACGGGCACCTCAGTTGATGGCGAGGATGACGAGAATAGACACGGAGAGGTAAAGTAGATGGGAACACAGTGGGTAGCGAAATATCTGAATATGGTGGTATTGGAGATGATCCAAAGACTGAGAAGGTGCTGGAAAGTATGGAACAAATTCTTCAAACATGATATCGGCACTAGTAAAGTATTGGTGCAGAGAAGGACTGTAGCAATGATACCCCTTCTGCGTGTAGGAGTAACCAAGAAATACACATTTGGTAGCTCGAGGGTCAAGTTTGTCATGCCTAGGACCAAAATTGCGAACATAACAGACAAATCCATAAACCTTAGGAGTCAGGGAAAATAAGGACTTACTAGGAAAAAGGATAGAATATGGACTTTGCCCATTTAACACAGAGGATGACATACGATTAATAAGATGACAAGCAATAAGAACAGCATCACTCCAAAAATATCAAAGAATATTCATCTGGAATAACAGGACACGGGGTGACTTCCAACAAATGACAGTTCTTGTGTTCAGTAACGCCATTCTGGGGAGAGGGTGTAAGCACAAGAAGTCTGATGAATAATGTCAGTTTTACTAAGATAAGCTGAAAAAGGATCAGATTCATATTTCCGATCATTATCAGAACGTAAAGTACGTATACGACAACCATATTGAA
>CAUOFW020001604.1:0-80426 GCA_963454935.2 Ilex paraguariensis
ATTTCATGTAGGAAAGGAAACTTGTGACATCACTTAATGAATGTGTTTATGATATTTGTGAATAATTTACAACTACTTAAAGAAGGAATTACCAGTTTTGTGATAAAATTACAAGCGGAGTGAGGAGTATTTACTACTTTTATGGTACAGTTTTACAATATTTGTGGGTAACTTTATGACACTTCAGGGCTCTTTTAACAAGAGGGCAGGATGGGTTAATTAAACTGTAACACCCCGCATTTTCTTTTATATATGTATATAGATATATAGTAAATAATTGTTGTAAAAATGGGGATATGTGTAGTGATGTGTGTTTGAATTTGGTAGAATGAAAAAGGGATGAACAGTGCACTGGCTGTAACATCAAGCTCGATTTCGACCTTGATGCAGTCCATATCTCTCAAAACTTAAAACATGAAATTTGTAGAGCTCTCTCTTAGGATTCCATATCACCTTGAATCATCTCAATCGGAACTAGGAGGAAGGAGTTATGTCCATATTACGAAGTAGTGTCTACACTGTCCAAAAATCTGTCCGGCAGACTACCTTTCGCTAATTTCATCATAACTCTTTATTGGAAAGTCCGAATTGTGTACCGTTATTTTTGTTAGAACCCTAACTCGTATATCTTTCCAACCATATAGGTTACAACCTCCTAGAAATACCTGAGTCAAATCAGTTTATTCTATGAAGTTGACCAAAAATCTGCACAATGGTGCTCCTTGGATAGTAAAGGGTTGTGCTTTCTTATTAGACCTTGAAGGTGTAAAACCCCATATGTTTACATTAATATATTAATGTACTTGTTTAGTGATTCTTCTATATGTAATGACTTAAGAATAAACCATATATATATTAAAATCGTAAGGATATCACCTATAGTAGTTCGAAGGAATAAAATAGAAATTTTAATGTTCCAAGTGTGAATTTATTTTAGTTTTGAAATAAATCATAAAAAGCAATGTTTTTAGGTTAAAATAACATTAAAAATGAATCCGGAACGTCGAAAAACCTTAGGGTAGTCGTATGGATCAAATTGGAGATTTCTAGTGGCAAAACTGTAATTTTAAAAAAAACTCAAAATTCAGCCATGAACAGTGAATTGCGCGGACTGCTGTGTTTAAAACACAGAATCCAGCCCATTTCTTCCATTTTTTCTCACATCTCTCACCCCCAAACCCCTTAGCACCCTTGGGGAAGATAGAGGAAAGGAGGAAAGGGAGAAAGGAGGTCATTAGAGCTTGGTTTTTGGTTTGAAACTTTGATTCAAGGTAGGGGTTTTTCTTCCATGCTTGTCCATTGAGGCTAAGACTAAAATATCATATGTTTTGACTCATACTTGTATGTATTTGCTAGGAATTCCTTGTTTCTTGGTTTTCTTGCAATTATGGCATGTCTTAAACAAAGTTAGGATTGATTACCCATGAAACTTCTTTTATAGCTTTAAAACCCTAGTTTTTGGGGAAATATGAAATTCTCTTTCTACATTTGCTCAAGCTTGGTTTTGAGAACTTTAGTGCTTTGTGTGAGTAATGAAATGATGTGGTGGTGATCTCTTGTATTTTTCTTATTGGTTATTTGGATTGTCGCATGATAAAATTTGGGGATTTTGATAATGGTTGCTTGTTGAGGGCAATTTGTGGATTTTATCTTGTATGTGATTGTTGGTATGAAAAGAGGATAATTATGAACCGAGGTTACTCGTAAGTATGCGGTTAAGTGTGGAATACTTGAAGGGGGTAGAGGTTACTTGTAAGTATGCTACCTACCAAAAGAGGATATTTATGAACCGAGGTTACTTGTAAGTATGCGGTTATGTGTGGGAGACTTCAAGGGGGGTAGAGGTTACTTGTAAGTATGCTACCTACCAAAAGAGGATATTTATGGACCAAGGTTACTTGTAAGTATGCGGCTATGTGTTGGATCTTGAGGGGGGTGAGGTTACTTGTAAGTATGCTACCTACCTAAAAGGACATCTAACGACCGTGGTTACTTGTAAGTATGCGGTTATGGGAAACAAAGACTTGAAGGGGGTGGAGTTTACTTTTAAGTATGCCACCTGCCAAAGGAAATATAATAATCGATGGTGGAATAAGCGTTCCTTTTTGTATTATGGTGTTACTATTGCATTTCCACAAGAGCTTGTGGAGGTATGAGACTCTACAAGAACTTGTTGGAAATGGTTATGGTTGCTCATTGTGACTTGGGTTTACTGTTCATTTAAATTATTGCGAATGTTTAAACTTGAGATCTGTTTCAAATGTCACGGTTTTACTTCAAATGTTATATGATATTTTGGAAAATAAGACCGAACTGTTTTACTTGTTTTCTAAACCTTGTATGAGTATGGAAGGAATGTTGCTACAGAGCTTAGTGCTCATCCCCTACAAATAATATCTTTTCAGATTTCGTCTATGAGGAGGAGTTACAAGTAGATGAACCAGTGCATGGGGAAGCTCCCCTAGAGGGGAACGGGGGTCCTGAACTGGATGCCTAGAGTTATATTTCTTTTGTACTAGACTAGAGAGTTTATTTTGAAATCATGTAAAGTCTAGTATTTTGTTATTTCACTGCAAGTGTAATTTAATTCTTTTGGGAATATATTTGTCATACTTGGCCTATTCTTTTGGGATGGCATTGTGGATATGACATATGATGAATGAAAGTTTATTTTATGATGGATAAATAGACCCGGTGTGGTCAATAGTTATGCATATGTGGACCCGGTGTGGTCAATTGTAATATAATTGTACAGGTTGTGTTTTGGGTAAAGCTCCCCGTACAAAGGAGACTCTGCCCAAATTTTGTTAAAATATGAATGGTTGATGAATGAACTTTCGTCGTGATGAATTTACGTAATGCTCTCATGGGGTGAATGGTTTTTAGAATGTAATGTCACCCAAGGGGTTTTTGGGGCGTTACAAATTTGGTATCAGAGCTTAGGCTTTAGGTCTTACATGGGAGCTGTAGGTTATGGATTACCACTAGAAAGGCAGGATTAGGTTGAACAAAATTGTTGATCTATGTTTTATATAAATCTTAGGCTTTAAATTAAAGCAATAATTAGGATGTCTTGTACCTCAATGAAATTAAATTGTGAATTGATGTGCAGGATGGATGGAGGACGAGGACGAGGACGTGGACGTGGGCGTGGTCGTGGAGGTCAAGCAAATCCACCACCACCACCACCTCCCGATGCCATGAATGGCATCTATCAATGCTTGAAGGAGCTCACCACTTTGGTACAAAACCAGAATGGGAACAACAACCATAATGGTGGAGCTCAACCACTAGCGCAAGTACCCGGAATTGGAAATGGAGATCGAAGGATGGTGGTTCTTCGAGAATTTCTGAGACAACATCCACCCACCTTCCAAGGGAGCTCTAACCCTTTGGATGCGGACAAGTGGATACGCAGAGTGAAGAAGGTATGTGACGGCATGGGAGTTGCCGAAGATTTGAGGGTTGGCTTGGCGACCTATTTGTTAGAGGGGGAGGCCGACCATTGGTGGGATTCGGTCAAGAGACGGAGGAACACTGATGCACTCACTTGGGAGGAGTTCGACCAAATATTTCAGGACAAGTACTTTCCTGAATCAGTCAGAGATCGAATGAAGGCTGACTTTCTTGCTCTACGACAGGGTAGCACGACGGTGGCCGAGTACGAAAGGAGGTTTGACGAGCTCTCCCGTTATGCTACAGGATTTATATCTACGGAGGCCGACAGGGCTAAGCGATTTGAGCAGGGACTGAGGCCGGTCATCCGGGAGAAGTTGGTGGCTCTCAAGATTAGGGAGTATGGGGACTTGGTGGACAGAGCTGCACTGGTAGAGAGAGACATAGAGGATAGCCAGCGACGACAGGGCTTCTTGAGAGGAGGTCCAATCCGGACGGGTGCTACCACTAGTGGGGCACAGAGACCGACACCATACCGTCGCCCAGACCCAACAGGTGGACAGCGACTTTTGACAGCCCGAGGAGAGGGAGACACTCAGACTAGAGCTGGTATTATCCCACGATCTTGCTTTGCATGCGGAGGTGTGGGACATATTCGGATGCATTGCCCAGTTTTTCCACCTCAAGGGCCTATCCAGACCGCAAGACAAGTACCAGCAGCCCAACCACCACCACCGAGGCCTGCACCGCATCGACCGATACAAACTCAAGCCCCCGGCGGCACCAACCAAGGGCGAGTATTTGCTTTGACTCAGCCGGAGGAGGACATTGCCAATGCCGTTGTGGAAGGTATCATTCTTCTCTACAATTCCTGGGCCCGAATCTTATTTGATCCCGGTGCTACTCATTCTTTTATACGTACTGCATATGCTATGAATTTGGGATTGGGTTTCGAGAAGTTAGAACATGCTTTGACTGTTGACTTGCCTACGGGAGAACAATTGGGTACTAGCCGAGTCTGCAAGGGTTGTGTGCTTCGTATTGGGGAGCACGAATTGATTGTGGATTTAATTGCTTTAGAGATGAAGGGGTATGACGTGATTTTTGGGATGAACTTGTTATCCACTTTTCGTGCGGTACTGGATTGTTTCCGCAAGCGGATTACATTTCAATTGCCGGGAGGAGTAATTTTCAGTTTTGTGAATAACCGAGATTCTTTCCATCCATTTCCTACTACGGGTAGTAGATTCTTAAAAGCGAAAGCGGGAAGTCATTTGAGTTTCTTAGCTAGCTTGATGGGAGATAACATGGATAAACTCCATACGGATGTGGTGTTAATTGTATCGGAGTTTTCGGATGTTTTTCCTGAGGAATTACCTGGATTACCGCCACATAGGGAAATTGAGTTCAAGATCGATCTCTATCCGGGAACCGAACCCATATCCATTGCTCCCTACCGGATGGCACCTTTGGAGTTGAAGGAGCTAAGGAAGCAGTTGGATCAATTGTTGGCGATTGGGTTTATCCGTCTAAGCACTTCACCTTGGGGAGCCCCGGTCCTCTTTGTGAAGAAAACGGATGAGACTCTACGGTTGTGCACGGATTACCGGAGGTTGAATCGGGTTACCGTGAAGAATAAGTATCCGTTGCCGAGAATTGATGACTTATTTGATCAGTTGGAGGGTTCAAAGTATTACTCCAAGATTGATCTTCGCACGGGGTATCATCAGCTGCGAATTAAGGAGGAGGATATTCCTAAGACTGCTTTCCGTACCCGATATGGTCATTTCGAGTATACGGTGATGCCATTCGGATTGACTAATGCCCCCGCAGCCTTCATGGATTTGATGCACAGAGTCTTCCGGCCATACCTCGATCAATTTGTCATTGTGTTTATTGATGACATATTGATTTACTCACAGACTCAGGAGGAACATGCTCGTCATCTCTCTATTGTGCTACAAACATTGAGAGAACATAAGTTATATGCAAAGATGAGCAAGTGTGAGTTTTGGATGAAGGAAGTGAAGTTCCTTGGCCATGTTGTGTCCGAGCAAGGAGTAGCGGTTGATCCAGCAAAGATTGAGGCCGTGATGAAATGGGAACCACCGAGGAACGTGACAGAAGTACGGAGTTTCTTGGGGTTAGCCGGCTATTATCGTAGGTTTGTGGAAGGGTTCTCCAAGATTGCGATGCCGATGACTCGCCTTACAAAGAAGGGGGAGAAATTTTTGTGGACTCAAGCGTGTGAACTAGCTTTTCGCACCTTGAAGGAGAAGTTGACGACTGCCCCTATCCTCATTATTCCGAGTAGTGGGGAAGGCTACGATGTCTACACCGATGCTTCACTACGAGGATTGGGATGCGTTCTAATGCAAGGAGGGAAGGTAGTGGCTTATGGCTCGAGGCAACTCAAGGTGCACGAGCAGAATTATCCCACACACGACTTGGAGCTGGCTGCAGTGGTGTTTGCTCTTAAGTTGTGGAGATGTTATTTATACGGGGAGAAATTTCAAGTGTTTTCGGACCATAAAAGCCTCAAGTATATCTTCACACAGAAAGACTTGAATCTCCGGCAGAGAAGGTGGATTGAGTACTTGGAAGATTATGAGTTCACACTCAACTACCATCCAGGGAAGGCCAATGTAGTTGCCGACGCTCTTAGCAGGAAGTCTCGGGGTGAAATCAATTCTCTTGCGGTAAATAGGTGGAAAATGATTGATGCATTGGAGGAGTACGATCTATGGGTGGATGGACCGGAGTATCAATCATATCTATTCAACCTTGTAGCTCAACCGACGCTTCGACAACGGGTTGTGGAGTTGCAATGCCTGGATTCGGAACTCGATTTGATTAGAGCCCGATTGGAGAATGGGGAAGCGATGGGAGGATGGTCTTGGAAGAATGGAGAGTTGAGATATGGGGAGAAGCTATGTGTTCCCGATGATTCGTCCCTAAAGGAGGAGATACTTGGGGAGTGTCATCGCTCCAAGTTTGCTATCCACCCCGGTAGCACAAAGATGTATAGGGACATGAAGCGTCAATACTGGTGGAGGGGAATGAAGCGAGATGTAGCCAAGTATGTGGCAAAATGTGCGGTGTGCCAGCAGGTGAAGATTGAGCATCAAAGGCCAGGAGGAGTCCTACAGTCTTTGCCTATTCCAGAGTGGAAGTGGGATCACATCACCATGGACTTCGTGTCGGGTTTACCACGGACGTCGCGCAGGCATAATGCAGTGTGGGTCATTGTGGATAGACTCACCAAGTCCGCTCATTTCTTGGGTATGAAGACCACAGACTCATTAGAGACGTTGAGCAAGCTCTATATCTGTGAGATTGTTAGGTTGCACGGAGTTCCGCTCTCCATTGTGTCGGATCGTGATTCTCGGTTTGTGGCGCGATTTTGGCAAAGTCTACAACAAGCTATGGGGACAGAGTTACATTTCAGCACAGCCTTTCATCCCCAAACGGATGGCCAATCCGAGAGGGTGATACAAATCGTGGAAGACATGTTACGAGCTTGCGCGTTGGACTTCAAGGGAAGTTGGAGTGACCATTTACCGTTGGTGGAATTTGCATACAACAACAGCTATCAGACCAGTATTGGAATGGCACCCTATGAGGCCTTGTATGGAAGACCATGTAGATCCCCGACGTGTTGGTTAGAAGCGGGCGAGAGTAGTTTGTTTGGGCCAGAAATTGTTCGAGAGACTACAGAGAAAATTCAACTCATCCGGGAGAGACTACGCACAGCACAGAGTAGACAGAAAAGCTACGCGGATCAAAGACGAAGACCATTAGAATTCAAAGAGGGGGACTATGTGTTTCTCAAAGTGTCGCCCCAGAAAGGAGTATTTAGATTCGGCAAGAAGGGAAAGTTAGCGCCAAGGTATACCGGGCCATTTGAAGTGATCAAAGTGGTGGGCAAGGCGGCATATCAGTTGCGGTTACCAGCTCAGTTATCGGGAGTACACGACGTATTCCATGTGTCCATGTTGAGGAAGTGTAAATCGGATGCAACGCCGGTTGTAGACTTAGAAGATATTGAAATTCAAGATGGAGCAACCTATGAAGAACAACCAGTGAAGATTCTCGACGCCAAGGAGAAAGTGCTTCGCAACAAAGTCATCAAATTGGTGAAAGTCTTGTGGCAACACCATGGAGTGGAAGAAGCTACATGGGAACCGGAGCTAGAAATGCGAGAGAAGTACCCACATTTGTTCGCTACTTGAGGTAAGTTTCGAGGACGAAACTTTCTTTAAGGGGGGTGGATTGTAACACCCCGCATTTTCTTTTATATATGTATATAGATATATAGTAAATAATTGTTGTAAAAATGGGGATATGTGTAGTGATGTGTGTTTGAATTTGGTAGAATGAAAAAGGGATGAACAGTGCACTGGCTGTAACATCAAGCTCGATTTCGACCTTGATGCAGTCCATATCTCTCAAAACTTAAAACATGAAATTTGTAGAGCTCTCTCTTAGGATTCCATATCACCTTGAATCATCTCAATCGGAACTAGGAGGAAGGAGTTATGTCCATATTACGAAGTAGTGTCTACACTGTCCAAAAATCTGTCCGGCAGACTACCTTTCGCTAATTTCATCATAACTCTTTATTGGAAAGTCCGAATTGTGTACCGTTATTTTTGTTAGAACCCTAACTCGTATATCTTTCCAACCATATAGGTTACACCTCCTAGAAATACCTGAGTCAAATCAGTTTATTCTATGAAGTTGACCAAAAATCTGCACAATGGTGCTCCTTGGATAGTAAAGGGTTGTGCTTTCTTATTAGACCTTGAAGGTGTAAAACCCCATATGTTTACATTAATATATTAATGTACTTGTTTAGTGATTCTTCTATATGTAATGACTTAAGAATAAACCATATATATATTAAAATCGTAAGGATATCACCTATAGTAGTTCGAAGGAATAAAATAGAAATTTTAATGTTCCAAGTGTGAATTTATTTTAGTTTTGAAATAAATCATAAAAAGAAATGTTTTTAGGTTAAAATAACATTAAAAATGAATCCGGAACGTCGAAAAACCTTAGGGTAGTCGTATGGATCAAATTGGAGATTTCTAGTGGCAAAACTGTAATTTTAGAAAAAACTCAAAATTTAGCCATGAACAGTGAATTGCGCGGACTGCTGTGTTTAAAACACAGAATCCAGCCCATTTCCTTCCATTTTTTCTCACATCTCTCACCTCCAAACCCCTTAGCACCCTTGGGGAAGATAGAGGAAAGGAGGAAAGGGAGAAAGGAGGTCATTAGAGCTTGAGTTTTTGGTTTGAAACTTTGATTCAAGGTAGGGGTTTTTCTTCCATGCTTGTCCATTGAGGCTAAGGCTAAAATATCTATATGTTTTGACTCATACTTGTATGTATTTGCTAGGAATTCCTTGTTTCTTGGTTTTCTTGCAATTATGGCATGTCTTAAACAAAGTTAGGATTGATTACCCATGAAACTTCTTTTATAGCTTTAAAACCCTAGTTTTTGGGGAAATATGAAATTCTCTTTCTACATTTGCTCAAGCTTGGTTTTGAGAACTTTAGTGCTTTGTGTGAGTAATGAAAATGATGTGGTGGTGATCTCTTGTATTTTTCTTAATTGGTTATTTGGATTGTCGCATGATAAAATTTGGGGATTTTGATAATGGTTGCTTGTTGAGGGCAATTTGTGGATTTTATCTTGTATGTGATTGTTGGTATGAAAAGAGGATAATTATGAACCGAGGTTACTCGTAAGTATGCGGTTAAGTGTAGAATACTTGAAGGGGGTAGAGGTTACTTGTAAGTATGCTACCTACCAAAAGAGAATATTTATGAACCGAGGTTACTTGTAAGTATGCGGTTATGTGTGGGAGACTTCAAGGGGGTAGAGGTTACTTGTAAGTATGCTACCTACCAAAAGAGGATATTTATGGACCAAGGTTACTTCTAAGTATGCGGCTATGTGTTGGATACTTGAGGGGGGTGGAGGTTACTTGTAAGTATGCTACCTACCTAAAAGGACATCTAACGACCGTGGTTACTTGTAAGTATGCGGTTATGGGAAACAAAGACTTGAAGGGGGTGGAGTTTACTTTTAAGTATGCCACCTGCCAAAGGAAATATAATAATCGAGGGTGGAATAAGCGTTCCTTTTTGTAGTATGGTGTTACTATTGCATTTCCCACAAGAGCTTGTGGAGGTATGAGACTCTACAAGAACTTGTTGGAAATGGTTATGGTTGCTCATTGTGACTTGGGTTTACTGTTCATTTAAATTATTGCGAATGTTTAAACTTGAGATCTGTTTCAAATGTCACGGTTTTACTTCAAATGTTATATGATATTTTGGAAAATAAGAGCGAACTGTTTTACTTGTTTTCTAAACCTTTTATGAGTATGGAAGGAATGTTGCTACAGAGCTTAGGGCTCATCCCCTACAAATAATATCTTTTCAGATTTCGTCTATGAGGAGGAGTTACAAGTAGATGAACCAGTGCATGGGGAAGCTCCCCTAGAGGGAAACGGGGATCCTGAACTGGATGCCTAGAGTTATATTTCTTTTGTACTAGACTAGAGAGTTTATTTTGAAATCATGTAAAATCTAGTATTTTGTTATTTCACTGCAAGTGTAATTTAATTCTTTTGGGAATATATTTGTCATACTTGGCCTATTCTTTTGGGATGGCATTGTGGATATGACATATGATGAATGAAAGTTTATTTTATGATGGATAAATAGACCCGGTGTGGTCAATAGTTATGCATATGTGGACCCGGTGTGGTCAATTTTAATATAATTGTACAGGTTGTGTTTTGGGTAAAGCTCCCCGTACAAAGGAGACTCTGCCCAAATTTTGTTAAAATATGAATGGTTGATGAATGAACTTTCGTCGTGATGAATTTACGTAATGCTCTCATAGGGTGAATGGTTTTTAGAATGTAATGTCACCCAAGGGGGTTTTTGGGGCGTTACAAAAACATATGAGGAATGATATACTAGAAAAGGGGATAACTTTAAGATGGTAAATGAATAGTTTGCTAGAGTTCAAGGTTTTGCAAGTTTGTTCGAAAATTTTATTTTTAGGTTCTTTAATGTTACGAGAAAAGTGGTTAATATTGCAAAGGTATAGGTAAATGTATAACATCTATGGGAGTCATTATAGTAGTTTTACTATGAATGTGATGAAATGGGATATTCATAGATTTACCACCATAATGGTTATATTTCATATAGGAAAAGAAAATTTATGTCACTTCATGAAATTTTTACGACATTTGTGAATAATTCACAAGTATTTGAAGATTATTTACCAGTTTTGTGGATAAGATTACAAGTATTGAGGCGTATTTACTACTTCTATGATATATTTTATGACATTTGTAGGTATGGTATGACCCTTAAGGGTTCATTTACGAGGCAGGTAGGGTAAATTAAAATATACGAGGAAGAATTTACCAGAAAATTGGATAACTTTATGAGGCTTAAGGAACATATTACTGGAGTTCAAGTTTTTGTTCCGATTTTTTTGGATAAGTTTACGACTTCTATTGGTAAATATATCACATCTATGAGAGTCATTATAGTAGGTTTTATTACGAATGTGGTGAAAAGGGATATTCATAGATTTACCACCATAATGGTTAGATTTCATATAGCAAAGAAAAGTTTATGTCATTTAATGAAATTATTACGATATTTGTGAATAAGTTACAAATATTTGAGTAAGATTTACCAGTTTTTTGGTCCAAAATCCAAATTTGTTAATGAATCTGCAAGTGGAGGGTATATGTTATAATATTTGTGGGTAAGTTTATGAGTCTAAAGGATATAATTATGAGACAGGTTGAATAAATTAAAACATTGGTGAAGGATTTACCACTCAAATGGATATCTTTACGAGGTTTAAGGAACATTTTACTAGAGTTGAAGGTTTTGTTCTGATTGTTTTGGATAAAGTTACGAGTTCCGTTGATACATTTTAGTTTTAGGTTGGTTAAGTTTATGACAAAAGTGGTCAATATTAAAAACTTATAAGTAAATATATAATTATAGTGGGTTTTACTACGAATGTGGTGAAATGAAATATTCATAGATTTACCACTATAATGAATATATTTCATATAGTAAAGGAAAATTTAAGTAGGTTATGAAATTTATTCAAAATTTTTGAATAAGTTACAAGAAATTGAGGAAGAGTTACCATTATTTTGGTCTCAGATATCAAATTTCTGGATTATCTTACAAGTATAGAGGAGTATTTAGTACTTGTATGGTATATTTTACAACATTTGTAGGCAATTTTTTTATGACCCATAAGGATTTATTTACGAGGCTGATGGGATTAATTAAAATATATGAGGAAGGATTTATGACAAAAGTGGATAACTTTGCGAGTGTTAAGAACATATAACAAATAAAATTTTACGTCTTGATATGAAATTTTTACAACATATGTGAATAAGTTCTTAGTAATTGAGGAAGATTCACCATTGTTTTGGTGTGAGATAACCACATTTGTGGATTATCTTACAAGTGGAGAGGAGTATTTACTACTCCTATGGCAAATTTTACGACAACAGTCAATAACTTTACTAGAGTTAAGAACATTCTAAAGAATTTTAAGGTTTTGTTGTGATAGTGTATGTTAGCGATTGATCAGTGCATAATGATCGATTGTTTATCATAATCTAAAATTTAATGATTGATCATCTATTAATGCGATCGATCCAGCATGGGTATAAAATGTTCACATTCTAAAACTTAGCGATTGATTAGTGCCTAATGATCGATTGTTTATCATATTTTCAAACTTAACGATCGATCAATTATTAATGCGATCGATCAAACAGGTGTATAAAATGTTCATATTCTGAAACTTAGCAATAGATTAGTGTAAAATGATTGATCGTGTATCATATTATGAAACTTAACAATTGATCAGTTATTAATGCGATCGATAAATCAATTGTATAAAATGTTCACATTCTGAAACTTAGCGATCGATCACTTATTAATGCGATTGATCAAAATAAATTTACTTTAAATGAATGAAATTTGCAAGGGTCGTTCCCATACCAACACTGCGACCGATCGTGGAGGTGAGTGATAGATCCATGTAGAGGTGCTGTTGTAGCATACGAATAGTTGATCAATCCCCCTCATATTAGTGTTATAATTTTGGGTAATTTGAAACTTTTCGATTGATTTTGTATGAATATGATTGATCATTTTTTTTTTTTTTTTTTTAGCCGATGAATCCAAGTGACGTCATTTAGGGTTTAATTCTATACCAACCAATCAGGTTGTGATAGATAGCTTAACCAGTTCCCCCCTCTTAATCCCACCAAAAACCAGTACCCACTTGAATAAATCCCTTTACTTTCCCAATACCCAATTCCCTCCCTTTTCTTAACATTGAGGTCATTGGGTCTTCTCTTTCTATCTTCCAAAATCAGCGTGTCCCTATTCATCCCAATCCCTCTTCTTTGTTTCGACATCGGTAACTCCCTCCTCATCCAATCCCTCTTCTTTCTTCCAACATGGGTTTGAGTTCATAAGTATCCCCTTTCTTTCTTCCAAAATTGGTTTGTCTTGGTCCATGTAGAAGAGTGTAGACTCCTCATTTGGGGGTATTATCGGGTTGTTGTAATTGAAAAACAAGAGGAAATATAGAATAAGGTATCTAGAAACAATTAGTGAAGAGATGAAATGTTAGTTTTTTATTAATGGTATGTTTTCAGTGTTTGACCTTTCTATGTTTGTCATATTTGCAAACGTTGAATGTTGGTGTTGATGTTATAGTTGTGGATGGATGTTTTGGTGAGTGTGTTTGAGAAGGATTTCTGAATGGTTTAGAGAAGTATACGTGCAACATAAGTTTATTTATTTCACCTATACAACATGTGACATTTGTAGGGATGCATCAAGCCCCTGGACTTGACAATTTCAATTTAGTGATATGTCTAATGTAAGATATGATTATACTGTTGAATAGATTTTAGATTCATCACATTGCAGACTTCACAATGTTTCTTATTCCAGGGGGAAGAAAAGGTCCCACGAGTCAAAGGTCGAAGGCTTTAAAGCACAACGTCCACCTTGCTCATGGCTGTTTTTCTAATATGAAAAATTAGTGTATTGTAGGGTCAAATTAGTTGGTGGTTAATGTTTAGATTCATTATTTGATAATGTAGGCATTTGTTTTCCTTCCATTATAATAAGTAATGAATGGTGAATGTCAAAAGAAACACTGATAAAAAAGTCACATGCGAGGTATACTTTGTTTTACAAATAACAAGTAATGTTTGGGCTAGGGAAAGTAATAAAGGCTTCCAATTGGTACTTGTATTTATAAGGTGATTAAAGAACTGGTGACTGATTAACCCTAATGAATGCATAATTTAATTAAGTTAATAGGTAAATTGTGTTAGTTAAACAAAGTTAATCTAGTTAAAATAAGTCAAATTAGGGTTAGTGTGTGAATTAGGGATAATGTATTAGTTTTTGTTCTTGTCAGGGTTTTGTGCGTCAAATCTACACACTACTGGGATACAATTGTGGCAAAGCTACAAACTACTGTGTGCCAATTGTCAAAATTACAAACTATAGGGTGAAAATTATCAAAGTTCAAAACAAAGGGGGATCAAAGTATAATTCAAAGCAGCCAAACAAGACTTTCATCCTCCCTTGTTGCCTATAAATACCACCCATTAGGACTTGTAAAGCATCAATCTTTTGGTAGTGGAAAATCCTCCAAAAGTGTTATTACTTTCTTTAAGTATTGTTTTCTTTTAATGTATTATTGCTTTCTTTTAGTGTATTATTGTTTTCTTTTAATTTATTGTTTTCTTTAAGTATTGTTTTCTTTTAATTTATTGTTTCTTTTACTTTAAGTATTGCTTTATTTTATTTATATTGTTTGAGCTTCCTTCTTCCTTTAGAGGAGTGAAACTC
The DNA here is from genome assembly GCA_963454935.2 of Ilex paraguariensis. Taxonomy (NCBI): domain Eukaryota; kingdom Viridiplantae; phylum Streptophyta; class Magnoliopsida; order Aquifoliales; family Aquifoliaceae; genus Ilex; species Ilex paraguariensis. The sequence goes on from CAUOFW020001604.1 coordinate 14,355, forward strand.
TTCCACTTTTCTAGAGCTTACCAAAGCTGTGAAGGGTGGAATGTGATTCACTCATTCTTTGTCGAAGATCGGCTCCTTGTGTAATATGTTTTACCTTGTAATTCCTCTACTTGAAGGGATGAGCATCACTCACTTTTTTAGCTTTACCAAAGTCATGAACAGTGAGTGGTTTCTCATCCAATCTTTAGTAAGAGGTTATGGACATGTATAATTATCCGGAAGTTATATTTATGCATTTTGTTTATGCTTAGCTCCAGTCTTCATTTCTTCATAATGTCTTCTCATTACATTGTTGTCTTTACCTTAAGCATGAGTAGCTAAGTCTTTAAGTTGACTAATCTAAGGAAGACCTCCTCTTGGATATGCCATTTCAACTCATCTTCTTTCCTCCCCTCGTTGTAAGATGGTTCAGTTTGGCTGGGTTAAGTGAGGACACGGTGTGAGTCTTTGATATCCCGTAGATTTGTCACGGGTTATGCATGTATCCTCACTTCCATCTCGTCCCTCGCTTCTCATGAATTAATCGTTCATCTATGCACCATTGGAGGAAGGTTTTGAGTTGACTTGACATTCCCATTGGAATGAACCCTTCGGATTAGCCAACACTTGTTTCCCATTTAAATTTCGTCATAATCACAAATCAGCCTTCAACCAACAAAAGATTTTTCACTTTGTTTTTACAAAAAAAATCACCTTCAAGATGATACACCTCCTTCCTTGAGGAGACGACCTTGAAATACGATTCCAAGTAAAACATGACAAGCAAAAGTCTCTCTGTGCTTGAGGAGCATTTTTGTTCACACACACACAATTTGACATTTCATTTATCCACCATTCCGTTGCCCTTTCTTTTGACATAATTCTAAGGGAGAGTGACACTCCCCTTCACACAAACTATACATACATTGAGGGATAATGTTGGGAGGTTAGGATATTACAACGGAAACGATAAGACATTTTTGGTGTCGTTGTCGAGGAAGACAAAGTGTCGAAATCGAGAAGGTGATTTCCGGACAATGGAGGTAAGTCCCGTAATCTTCATCATGGGCTGAGGTACATTGTTCTGTGTACATATTCTTATTTGTGTATAATTTCATTTGTAGATAATTTGTTGCATGTGGGGACGAGACGAACAAAACCGATTGGTTAGACAACCCTTAGGCCCCAACATGAATATTAACCAAGACCCACCCGAGGATGCATGTGATAATTTTGATAATATTAGTGCCAATCCAAACATTCAAAGGGGTGGGGGAGGATAAGAACCTAGAATGCCCAATCCATGAATAGAATTTATCCCTCCCGTGAATGAAGGGAACAACATCCACATTGAGCCTCCGGCAAGGTCAATGAGGGATTTCCTTTAACCCACACGAAGAACCACATCCTCATGCATCCTCCTTCCAGTCCAAGCTCATCTCTTCCTAGTTAAGCTGGGGATGTTACAACTACTTCCCACTTTCCATAGAATTAAAAAAGAAAACCCCTATTTGAACATAAGGGATTTCGAGGAAATAGTTGCAACCTTCCTCACCAATCATGGTATGGAAGAGATAGCAAGAATGAAATTGGTCCACTTTTTCTTGAGAGATAAGGCAAAAGTGTGGCTTAATTCCTTGAGATCTCGAACCATAACATCTTGGAGCCAATTGATTTCTGAGTTTTTGAACAAATTTTTTTCGATGCATAAAACCACCGCCCCAAAAAAGCAAATTCAAAACTTTTCAGAGAAATCCAATGAGCAATTCTATCAATGTTAGGATCGGTACAAGGACTTGCTACAATCCCTTCCACATCATGGCTTTGAACCATGGCAATTGGTGAGTTTCTTCTATGAAGAAATCACACCGGGCCATCAACAGTTCATTGACATGATGTGTAATGGGGAGTTTTTGAACAAAGACCTTGATGAGGCCTTAGATTAGTTTGATACATTGAAACAAAATGCACAATCATGGGACATTATAGATCCCACCGATGTACTAAGGTCTTCTCACCAAGGGAGTGACCAAACTTAAGGGAGAGGGATTTACGATTTGAGAGACCGGGAAGACTTGCTTTCAAAAATTGTCAAATTGTCTAGGAAGGTGGAGAGTCTTGAAGTCAATTGGAGACACGAGGTGTCTAATGTTTCTATGATCGAGGAGGGTTGTGCAATTTTTGAGAGTGTAGATCATTCCATATCGAAGTGTCCTAACATTACAGCACTTAAGGAAGTGTACCATGAGCAAGTCCATGCCTTCAACCAAACGAGACAATCATTCTCTCCCAATTCGAACACTTACAATCCAGGTTGGAGTAATCACCCAAATTTTAGTTGGAGAAATGAGAATCTCATTCCTCATGGTTCAAATGCATATTCATCACTCGTGCCTCCTAGGCAAAATCAATTTTAATCCCAAGTCAAGCGTCTAGCTCCCAATACCCCCGGACCAATCCGCAAGGGTATTCGTCAAACCCACCACCACAGAATTTTTTACCAAATCCACCCCCACAAAGCTTTTCCTAAGGGCCATCCAATCCTCCCACCTATCAACCTCCCCACAAGAGGAATTTGGAGGATATGGTTCATGCTTTCATTCAGAGTTAGAATACCATCAACAATCAAAATGTCACAACTTTTAATGACATTCAAGCCCAACTCACGAAGCTGACAAGCTCTATGGAGGCATCACAACAAGCAAAAGGAAAATTTCCTACTCAACCCCAAGAGAACCCTAGAGGTTAACATATTGTTGAGTCATCGGAGCCCTTAAGAGAGAGTTGTCAGCAACTCAAGGCGGTTACCACCCTTTGTAGTGGCAAACAAATTGATAAGACCATTGTGTCAAAAGTCTCACCCAAGGCCACATTACTAAAAGGAAAATAGACCATGAGGGACACCATCGAGGGTGGAGTGAGTGACAAGAAAGAAAGTGAAGTAGTTGAGAATAAAAAATTTGTTGATGAAAATGTGCTTGTTTCTCCCATGCCTGCTTCTTTTTCCAATCGTTTAAAACCACCTGTTAAGGTGGCTAATTATTATGATATCATTGAAATGTTTAAGCAGGTGAGAATAAACATTCCACAAGAAAAGGCCTACTACAATGTTCACAAGAAAACATTCCTCATGGAGCAAGTGAGTTCAATTTTGAGGAGAAACACCCATCCAAAGTTTAAAGACCTCGACTGCCCCCACCATTGCCATAACAATCAGGAGTTTTCTGGTGGAGCAAGCACTCATTGATTTGGGGGCTAGTGTGAACCTCATTCCGTACTTGGTGTACCAACAACTTTAGCTCGAAGAATTAAAGCCTACTACAATCACACTTCAACTAGCGGACCGTAGCGTCCAGACACCAAGGGGAATAGTTGAGGATGTTTTAGTGAAAGTCGATAAATTTTACTTTCCTATTGATTTTATTGTGCTTGACACTCACCCGGTTGCAAATCTTAACTCCCAAATCCCTGTAATACTTGGTAAACCTTTTCTTGCTACATCTAATGTTATGATTAATTGCAGGAACGGTGTTATAAAGCTAGCATTTGGGAACATGACTATGGATCTCAATGTGTTCAATTTGTCCAAGCAATTGGGGGATGATGAGGAGGCACATGAGATTAACTGGATTGACACCTTGGTAGAGGAGCACTTGGAGCAAATAAGCACCTTCAAGTTGGAAGAAGAGGGAATTATTGATATAAAAGAGGTTGATGAGCAAGATGAGTTAGAGAGTTTGAAAGCGGTGATGAGATGGACTCCTATATTTGAGAAACTTCCACATCAAGAAAAGAAAAATTTTCCATTGGATGTACAAAAACCCGTGTTGGAATTGAAGCCACCACCATCCCACTTGAAGTATGCATATCTTGGAGAGGAAGATACTTTTCCGGTGGTGATTAGCTCAACATTGGATCCGAAACAAGAAGAAGATCTATTGGAATTGTTAAGGAGACATAAGGAGGCGATTGGTTGGACAATTGCTGACATAAAGGGGATAAGCCCCCTCATTTGTACTTACCGTATCTATCTTGAGGATGACTCCAAGCCGTCTCGAAAACCACAAAGAAGGTTGAACCCAATCATGAAGGATGTGGTGAGAGACGAGGTCCTAAAGCTACTTGACGTGGGCATCATCTTTTCAATTGCCGATAGTAAGTGGGTTAGCCCCACACAAGTAGTCCCCAAGAAGTCGGGAGTCACCGTGGTGGGAAATGATGATAATGAGCTTATTCCAACGAGGATGGTCACTGGATAGAGAGTGTGCATTGACTACTGCAAGCTCAACGCATGCACAAGAAAAGACCACTTTTCATTGCCATTTCTTGACCAAGTATTAGAACGAGTAGCGGGGCATCTATTCTATTGGTTTTTAGATGGATATTCTGGCTACAATCAAATCGAGATTGCATTGGAAGATTAAGAGAAGACCACCTTCACTTGTCCCGATGGTACTTTTGCCTATCGTCGCATGCCTTTTGGGCTATGTAATGCCCTAGGGACTTTTCAACGTTGTATGATGGGGATCTTCAGTGACATGGTGGAGAAGATAGTAGAGGTCTTTATGGGTAGCTTTTCAGTGATTGGGGATTCATTTGAGGAATGTCTAGGATATTTAGAGAAATTTCTAGAGAGATGCGAGGAAAAGAACTTAGTCCTCAATTGGGAGAAGTGTCACTTTATGGTGACAGAGGGAATTGTTCTTGGTCATATAGTTTCGGCAAGGGGTATCGAAGTTGACAAATCAAAAGTGGAGGCCATTTCCAATCTTCCTATGCCGAGAGTTATTAAGGATATCAGGTCATTTTGGGGCCATGCTGGATTTTATCGTCGTTTCATAAAAAAATTTAGTGCATTGGCCTGACCCTTGACCAACTCATTGTCTAAGAATATCCCATTCGAGTGGTCGAATGATTGTGAGGCATCTTTTAAAAAACTCAAAAGCATGCTTGTCACACCTCCAATTATGCAACCACCCAAGTGAGATTTATCTTTTGAGCTTATGTGCGACGCAAGTGATTATACGGTCGGCGCAGTGCTCGGTCAGAGGGAAGACAATAGACCTTATGTAATTTACTACGCTAGCAAAACACTCAATGAATCCCAAATAAATTACACCACCACAGAAAAGGAGCTGCTAGCAGTAGTATTTGCATTAGATAAATTTCGTTCTTTCATCATTAGTTCACCGATAGTAGTCTATATTGATCACTCTGCTTTGAAGTATTTGTTATCTAAGCAGGAAGCCAAACCAAGACTTATTAGGTGGATCCTCCTACTCCAAGAGTTCAATCTTACGATCAAAGACAAGAAGGGAGTGAAGAATGTGGTGGCGGACCATTTATCTCGACTAGTGGTGCAAAAGACCGATGAGAACATTCCTATACCTGATTCCTTCCCTGATGAACATTTACTCTCAATTCATTCTATTTTTCCTTGGTATGCTGACATATGTAACTATCTTGCAACAGGACAAATACCACCGCATTGGAGCTTGGAGGATTGAAGAAGATTTATGGCAGATGTGAAGTACTTCTACTTCGACAACCCGTACCTATTCAAATATTTCCCTGACCAAGTTATGAGGAGATGCGTACCGGAGAATGAATAGCAGGATGTACTTGCATTCTATCATTCACAAGCATGCGGTGGCCATTTCTTGGCGAAAAAGACCTCGGCAAAAATTCTTTAGTCAGGTCTTTATTGGCTCTCTCTTATAAAAGATTGTATTGCATTTTGTAAAGACTATTATAGATGCCAACGTTTAGGTAGCGTGATCCGAAGGAACATGATGCCCCTTTTCCTTGTGCTTGTTAACGAAATATTTGATTGTTGGGGTATTAACTTCATTGGTCCTTTCCCTATGTCGGTTGGCTATCTATACATTCTACTGGCAGTAGACTACGTGTCCAAATGGATGGAGGCTATTCCAACCAAGACTAATGACCACCGGGTTGTAGTCAAGTTTCTTAAGGAGAACATTTTTTCAAGGTTTGGGATACCTTGAGCAATGATTAGTGATGGTGGATCACACTTCTGTAATAGACCATTAGCATCTTTAATGTTCAAATATGACGTCACTCATAAGATATCCACTGCATACCACTCACAAACCAATGGCTAAGCCGAGTTGGCCAATAAGGAGATTAAAAATATCTTAGAAAAGACGGTGAATCCAAACAGAAAAGATTGGTCAAATAGATTGACCGAGGCCCTATGGGCTTACCGCACCACCTATAAGTTTGTCTTAGACATGTCTTCCTATCGACTAGTCTATGAAAAGGCTTGCCATTTGTCGGTCGAGATGGAATACAAGGACTATTGGGCCATCAAAACTCTGAACTTCAATCTAAGAATGGTCGGAGAGCAAAGAAAGTTAGAGCTAAATGAGTTGGAAGAGATTAGAAGAAATGCGTATGAAAGCTCTAAGATTTCAAAGGAGCGGGCTAAAATCTTTCATGATAAATCCATTGTGAGGAAGTCATTTGAGCCCGGGCAAAAAGTGCTTTTATACAACTCTCGGCTCTCCATTTTCTAAGACAAACTCCGATCCCGTTGGGATGACCCCTATCTTGTCAAGGTGGCCTACCCCAACAGAGCTGTGGATTTCCAAAACCTCGAAAATGGCCAGACATTCAAGGTCAATAACCAAAGACTTAAGCCATTTTTGGGGGGCTTTGAAGAACAAGTGGTGGAAGAGAACTTAATGGATCCGGTATATCCAGAAGTTGTGGAGGAATAACTAGTTTTTTTTTTCTGCTTTTCAATGTACAGGCTTTTATTTACTTACTTTATTTTTATTTCATGTTAATTATGTTCTTTTGTCATATAGTTTTGTTCTTCTTAGTTGAAGAAAATGGTGTTTTTGTAAAAGTTTAAGTGCGAGGTGTTCTCTAACCCTACTCGTCTTTTTTACTGTCCATCATTGAATATCATATCTTTTTATTTCATTGAGGACAATGCATAAATCAAGTTAAAGGATGAGGTTGCACTATTTGTATCTTACACCAATGTTTGTGGAAATATTCCATGCGGATATTCGCTTCTGGCCGACACTCAAACGATCGGGTACAAAAAAAAAAAAAACTGACCCATTGGAATGCCTTTATAAGGCCTCCAAATTTCTTTTTCTTTTTCCCCCATCCATCGGTGTTAGTCTTCCCCTTCTTCTTCTTTTATTCTTCTTTTCTTCTTCTTCGTCGTTCTCTCTGTTCTCTGTAAAAACAACCCACCTCCTGTAAATCCATGACTATATACGCTGACAACCCAGTCCTTTGTTTAATAATTTGCCTTATATATTTGTATTTGTACATGGGTGCTCTTCTTCTGCTCGCGCTTAGGGTGAGGGGTTTCCAGCCTAACCCAGATCTCCCTTGAGTTGATTAATTGTTGTGTTTTGTTTGTCGATTTCGACAGCTGAACAGATCTTTACCCCCATCCCCTTTCCTCTTTTTCCCCACCGTCTTTCCCTTCTTCTTCTTTTTCTTTCTGCTGTGCTATTCTCTGTAACACGACCCAACTCCCAACAGTCCCATGAACATATTCCCCGAAGACCCAATCCTTTGTCTCATGATCTACATTTGTGTACTCTATTTGTACATGACTCTTCTTTTTCTGTTCACACTTACAATCAAGGGTTTTCATCCGAGCAGAAACCCAGATCTACATAGCGAAGATTAATTTGTGTATTTTCTTTGTAGGTTTTGGCAGCTGAACAGATCTCTACCCTACAAACTCATTTCCAAACTCTAACACTGGTAAATTTGAAACATTGAGGACAATGTTCGATTTAGGTTGGGGGTATGATCTGCAGTTCCAGTTTGTTCTAATTTTGGTTCCAGTTTGTTATAGTTTCATATTTAAAAAAAAATTTGTTTATTTTTATTCTGGATTGCATATTTTTACAGTATTTTTGCTTATATTTCATGATCATATTGAATGCAGCTTCAATCGTCTTTGTGAATAGCAGACGTTAAAGAACTAGATAGGGTGTCTTTAGTTTAGCAAGCATGGATAGTAAACTTTTTTGGTTCAGTTTAGGTGTTTACGCACTTTTTCCATTCGATGTGCATGCTGTGATAATGAGAAAGGCAAGAGTTGTGAGAAAAATTGAAATCTGAGAAGCACAAGCAAAACCATTGTGTGGCAGAAGCACTTTTGTTAAACGTCATCGTGCCAAATGACTGGGTGCTTGTAAACAATGTGACAGGTGCTTTCACATGAAAAAATATAATTAGTTTTCTGAACCAATTTCGGGTCGTGCAACCGATTGATTAAACTGGATAATGTATGGGCAGAGTAAGAATTTTTCTGATATGCCATCTTATATCAGTCCGGGATTACATGTTATGTGCGACCAGAAGTTGGAAGGGTCACTAATAATGACATAGACACAAGCGATGACTCAGATTAGATTTTGACTAATAATGACAAAGTTGTGGAAAAACGTATTTTGGAGATGAAGGTTAATGGTCCGAATTTTTGTATGTGTATATATTTGTTTAGGTACAAAGTCTTTTGTTGAAATAAAGATGTGGGCCGAGTAAAAAATGTCCTAAAATGCCAACCTGTAGCGTGGGTAGGGACTTATCCTGAGACGCCATAGTTTTTCAAGTTCAATGTGTGCATTTAATCTTCTTTCAATTTTCATAGGTAAATGTGTATGTAAATAAACTTTGATTTTTATTAGAGTTCCAAAAAAAAAAACCGCATTTTCTGGAAAAATGGTATTTTCTCTATGCTTAAATGTCAAATGTACATTGGTATTTGTTATTCTTAAGGTACAAAATGCGCAGGCTCGAAAATAGAATTGATATATAACCGACATTCTTTGAAAACCTGATATAACCAGTGGAGATAACGAAGAATACCATGGTAAGTTTTGAGCCTTGCGATGCTTTCTGAGAGATAATCAACATTTACTCAAGTAAGCTCTTTCACTTTCAATTTTTGAATAATCTCATTAAACTTGCTTTGATTAATGCAACTAAAGTGATCTATTCATATATCCCACAGGAAACCTTTGCATGCGACACATACATGGGCACATATTTAAGAAAGAATTTTAGGCCATCTTTGATTTGATTTTGAGCCATAGTCATTGCTTCTACAAAATTATATCCCTAGTTAGCCATGTTTGAGCCTTCAATGAATGATTTCTTCTTCAAGAAACCCAAATGATAACTGAGCCACAGGAGAATATACTTGACATACCTTGCTATCTAATTTTCTTGCACAATCTCACAAATCAGTATGATACAGAAAAACAAGAGAAATAGAAAAGACGATGGTGGCTACTATTCAATGAAAGAAAAATCGGTGGAAACAACCGAGAAAGAAAAGAAACAAAAAAATAAGGAATTACCAAGAAAGTGAAAAATAAGAAAAATGAAACAAAGAAATACCATTACTAGGCAAAAGGTCGAAAAGTAAGAAAGAGGTGTGCTACACTACATTAAAAAGGGGACAACTTTTGAATACCATTGACGTTATTTCGTTAGCCACTGACCTCTGGCCACATTACAACCTATACAAAGTCCTAACTATGCATGTGATTTTTTGATTAGCCATCCTATGATCACATGCCCTTTGAGAGACAAGTCCCTATAATCGGAGGAAATTTTTGCTGAGGGTATTTCTAAGAGAGGTTTGTGAAATCAAAGATATCCATGAAGAGTGGTAAAGTGGAATGTTTGTTATGTAAAAACTCTTGTTTTTAGAAAGACCATTCCTACTACACAGGGAATTTCAAATGCCAATTTGACTGATGCTAATTTTTACATAGAATAAATACCTATGAAAGAAGAGCTTGCGGGATGTAAGCTGAAATTGAGGGTTGGGTGTCCCAACTACCATGATTCTAATTTATTTTAACCAACAATCCCACATACACATCTGTTCAACTGGAGTTTGTAGGTAGCTCACTGGAAATCTTCACGAGACAAAACTCGTCCACTAGGGATCACTTAGGGGTTTAATGACTTATTGCATATGCTAAATGCAATCGTGTTATCTCTGAAAGCGATTGTATTTTGTTATGTTATTATTTATTACTAGGGACTAGTAATGTTTAGGTTGGTAATTAGTACTTAAATGTAGCATATTATTATGCCTTTTTAAGACTAATTGTATTTTGATAGAGTTCAAGTAAGGATATTTCAGGTTCTAAAGTGAACAAGGGCTCAAGGGCAACAAAAGTCACACTTGAATGTCGTGCCAACACATTAAGGAATGAAATTGGAGAGGCTGGGAACAAAGAAAGAATGTTCAAACACCAAATCATGTTCGAATGTCCATTTGAGCTATGACAAAACAAGCCTACTGAGACAGTGTGTTGTAGTCAAGCACCAGGACCCTGAGGTACTTGAGTACCACGTTCGAACACCGACTAACGTTCGAATGTCCACTTGAGTTGATTGAAGGCCAGACTGATGAGACATGGCATGTTGCAGCAAACAAAGGAGGACTCTGAAGCACTTGAGTACCATGTTCGAAAGCCATTCAACTTTTGAACGTCCCTTGGAATCAGTTGCAGGATAGACTTCTGCATGGAGTGTGAAAATGAACTTTGACAGAAGACCACTTGATTGGAAAAGGTCAGGCCCTATCTAGCGTTCGAACGCTTATAAAGTAAGACTAGAAGAAACGTTTGAATGTCAGACAATGTTTGAACGTCCCTGAAGCAAAACAGAAGACAACATTCAAACATCGATTCACGTTCGAACGTCCTCCACAGACTGCCTACAGAGTAGTTGGTCTTCATGGGTGGCAAATACTATTCACTCATCCTCTCTTATCTCCTATCCCCCCTCCCCTTCCTTGCCTATAAATACTCCCATGTTGGGAGCTTAAGGGGCATCTTTTTTTTCTTGTAAAATAGAGAGTTTTTCTTCTTAGCAATTTTTCTTCTCTTGTAAAGTAGAAAACTAGTTTGTATACATTGCTTGTTTCATTTTAGTATCAACCATGATGGAGGCTTAGACTCCCCTTGTAGTTGAAGTCTTTTATTTATTTATGTTAAGTCTTTACATTTATGTTGTGACAACCATGATGGAGGCTTAGACTCCCCTTGTAGTTATATTTGATTTTATTTACAAGTATCAAGAGAGATAGCTCGTCTTTTGATTGTGATGAAAACCCTCCAAAAGTAACTAGCTTTCTTCTACTTTTATTGTTCATGTATTTCACTTCCATTGCTTGAGCATCCTTCTTTCTTAGAAGAGTGAAACTCTTCCACTTTTCTAGAGTTTTACCAAAGCCGTGAATGGTGGAAAGTGATTCACTTATTCTTTATTGAAGATAAGTTCTTTGTTTAGTTTGCTTCACTTAGTAGCTCCTCTATTTGGAGAGATGAGTATCACTCAATTTTCTAGCTTTGCCAAGGCTATGAAGAGTGAGTAGTTCCTTATTCACTCTTTAGTAAGAGGTGATGAATATGAAAAGATTATCCAGAAGTTATGTTTGTGCAACTCTTTTATGCTTTAATGCATTATATTCCACTTGCTCATTGGATGATTGAATGCATCTAACAAAGTTGAGGTACTTTGTATAACCAAGGGCTCCCTATGATACGGATGACTCTTGTATAGAAAGACCCGTTGGTTCAAGGCAAGCACCCCAACTAGCTCTTCATGACAATCTTTCAATCTCCACCATTATTGCACGTTATTCAAAGGATGAACCATTAATGCTATGACTAGATACCTTGTAGAAACACTTGCTTGTTTGTAGACGGGTTAAGTCTTGACACAAACAATTCTTGTAAACTTCTAGAAAGGCATTGAAATCATGTGCTTAATTTTCACAATCCATCTTTATCTTCCGATTAACTTGTTGTTGACACGGAAGTTAATTGAGTTATAAAATACAAACATAATAAACCGGATAATCAATTACATGTCCTGATCCTCGAACTAAAGGGTGGCTATTGTATTTTGAGAATCTTATATTTTGTCTAGAAAACTCTTAAAAAAGAATCTTCTATTCTATTCAAGAAACCCTGCCACTCCAAACTCTCAAAATTTTCAGTTACTTGATCTTTATTATTGCTTACTTCAAAACACCAATCATAGTTCCCTGTGGATTCGACTCTGGACTTAACCAAATTATTACTACAACTTGACCGCCTGCACTTGGGTGTACACATTTCGGATTAAGTTAGTTGGGGGGTGTGATTAACCTTAATTAATGCATAATTTAATTAAGTTAATAGGTAAATTGGGTTAGTTAAACAAAGTTAAACTAGTTAAAATAAGTCAAATTAGGGTTAGTGTGAGAATTAGCTATAATGCATTAATTGTTATTTTTTTCAGGATTTTGTGCGTCAAAGCTATACACTACTAGGGAGACAATTGTGGCAAAGCTACACACTACTGGGGAGACAATTGTGACCAAGCTACACACTACTGGGAGCCAATTGGCTCAAAGTTGCAAATTACTGGATGCCAATTGTCAAAACTACAAACTATATAGTGCAAATTATCAAAACTCAAAATAAAGGAGGATCAAAGTATAATTTAAAGCCGCCAAACAAGACTTTCATCCTCCCTTGTTGCCTATAAATACCACCCCTTAGGACTTGTAAAGCATCCATCTTTTGGTTGTGGAAAATGCTCCAAAAGTGTTTTTGCTTTCTTTTTGTGTATTATTGTTTTCTTTTAATTTATTGCTTCTTTTACTTTAAGTATTGATTTCTTTTATTTCCATTGTTTGAGCTTCCTTCTTCCCTTAGAGGAGTGAAACTCTTCCACTTTTCGAGAGCTTACCAAAGCCGTGAAGGGTGGAATGTGATTCACTCATTCTTTGTCAAAGATTAGCTCCTTGTGTAATATGTTTTACTTTGTAATTCCTCTACTTGAAGAGTGAGTAGTTTCTCATCCAATCTTTAGTAAGAGGTGATGGACATGTATAATTATCCGGAAGTTATATTTATGCATTTTGTTTATGCTTAGCTCCAGTCTTCATTTCTTCATAATGTCTACTCATTACATTGTTGTCTTTACCTTAAGTATGAGTAGCTAAGTCTTTAAGTTGGCTATCCAAGGGAGACCTCTTCTTGGGTATGGCATTTCAACTCATCTTTTTTACTCTCCTCGTAGTTTGGTTTGACTGGGTTGAGTGAGGACATGGTGTGAGTCTTTGATATCCCGTAGATTTGTTACAGGTTATGCTTGGATCCTCACTTCCATCTCGTCCTTTGCTTCCCACGAATCAATCGTTCATCTATGTACCATTGGAGGAAGGTTCTGAGTTGACTTGACATTCCCATTGGAGAGAACCCTTCGGATTAGCCAACACTTGTTTCCCATTTAAATTTCATCACAATCACAAACCAACCTTCAACCAACAAAATATTTTTCACTTTGATTTTACAAAAAAAATCACCTTCATGATGATACACGTCCTTCCTTGAGAAGACGACATTGGAATATGATTCCAAGTAAAACACGACAAGTAAAAGTCTCTCTGTGCTTGGGGAGTATTTTTGTTCACACACACACACACATTTGACATTTCATTCATCCACCATTTCGTTGCCCTTTCTTTTGACATCATTCTAAGGGAGAGTGACACTCCCCTTCACACACACCATACATACATTGAGGGATAACATCTGGAGGTTAGGATATTACAACGGAAATGATCAAGCACTAACCAATGGAGGAAGATGGCAGATAGTGAGAAACAGAAGTACAAAGAAATTTCTATCCAGGCGAAGAGTGAATATGATCGTGTGAAAGACAATTTTGGGGAAATGATGGTATGGGTAAGTAAAATATTGCTGTTATAATTTGTGTGCATGGATTAAATTTACTACACATCTTCAACTGACATTTCTGTATATGTTTTGATGAATTATCCAAAGGGACGCTTGGTACAAGGTTTTTGCCTGGGAAAATTGTAAAAATGATACAAAACTTATGTGATGAGTAGAAAGATGCAATAGAAGAACTAGGTTTTGGGGGGATATTAAGCCTCTGATGTGGGGAACTAAAGCGGGGTTTATGTGCATGGTTGATTGAACGGTTCGATACTGTGTCCTTGACATTAAATTTATACGGTGAAGCTATCAGCCATGGATGTAGAATGTGTCATGGGTTTGAGAAATGAAGGGTTGCATGTGGAGCCCAGTGAAAGAATTCAGGGGATTGGGAATTCAATGTTTAATGGAGTGAAGGATATCCCGTTGAGACACATGAATGAGAGATTTTGTGTACTTAAAGTGGATTTGGATGAGTTTAGGATATATTTTGTGCTATTTTTTATTGAACATCTTCTATACCCAACCATGAGGACTTCAATCAGCAGCACGTATCTTCACACTTTGGTCGACGTTCATGGTAAGGTATGAATGTTGACCATAGTGTAAAAAAACCAATACCTTACCATGCTATTGAAATCACCTTGATTTCAAATATTTTTTGGACACATGATCATTTGTGCAAATGTCAGGCCTGGGAGGTAAGAATGTCAAGGATGGAGAATGTGATTGTTAACCTAATTGGCATGGTCGGGTCAATGGTTAGTATGATGCAAATGTTTATGGATGGCTATGCGCTGAAACCATCAAATTATGAATTCAAACACAATCACGCTGCTGTTGGACAAGTTGATGGGCAAAAAAATGTTATTGACTTGAATGAAAATATAAACGCCAACTGTGTGACGGAGTGGATGTGGATTACCGACTTTGGACACCCATTGCCGTTATCCGCACACCACCACCAAAACCATTCCATGAGGCATGACGACGACCATTGAATACTAGCAATGTCGGTTCCAAATAGAATAACATTGGTGACATGCAAGAGGCTTTATACTTATGCACCCAAACATCTTTTCCACCAATGCAGCTACAAAGAGAATCCAAACGGTGGCCAAGCAAATATGTGATGTCACCATACGAACAACTGGAGGTATAACATACATCAAACTTAAGACATTACTTAACTTATAATGTTTCCTAACTTATGTTTCTCTGACTTCAAATATAGCAACGTGGGGGGAAGAAAGAGTACAACAAAGAGGGCAAGGTGGAGGTGAATAATTTGCAGGAACACAATCAACCAAGGGACGAGTCAATGCATAACCATTTAGTGCCTAAGGTTAGCACATCATTTTCAACACCAACGCATATACATGTGTAAGTATAATTTCTCATTGCACAGGGCGGCGATGACAAGAACGGTTATGACAACAAGGAAGCGATTGATGTGTACAAGACTCCGCATAATCTTGCTAACAAACTGAAATTGCCTTGTAATAGTGCATCAGTTGTTGAAATTCATAAGGTCTATTTTTTTGTTGTTGGGTATGTGATAACCGTGAATGGTAGTTTAACGCACTTTTAGGTAAACAGATTTCAGATTCCAGTTTGGGTATCCCATAGCCCGTTTAGGAGTATGCACATGTAGACATACTTTGTCCTAAGGATAATCAATTGATTTTGAATTACATATTTGACAAGAATCTTGACATGAGGTATGATTATTTTAATTGTAACCTTACTTACATTTTAATTCTCTGTTAGGTACACGTAATCCAAAATAATTGTACTAATTTTTTGTGTAATTTTTTTTAAAAAAACAAATAGGTTTTAATTAGGTTTGAACTCAATTTGTTATCTAAGGCGGAGAAGACAAATCCAAAAATCCGGTTAGAGAGGTGGTACCTCCCCACGTGGTTCTCGGTAAGAAACTTGTGTTTATTTCGTCTTACCTAATTGTTTTTAGTAAAATTATATATAATATGTATATGTAATATTGATTGTGTTGCATTCAGCAACATACATTGATGTGGCTAACACTGAACTTAAAATTATTTTTTTTCAATCTATGTGTGGTGTGAACAGTAAGTACATCAAAGGCTTCACATACTATAATAAGGTTTTTAATAACTACACTGTTAATTTGTTTCGAAGTCCAAGACCAAACATTAGTTAACTTGATGTTATGATCAACAATGTTTATGTCTACCAACAAATTTAGATATATATCTCAATCAACGAGAACAACTATCATTGGTATTTATGCGTTGTTGACGTAACTGAGCAAAATGTTATTTTATTGGATCCTCTTCCATGTGCCGATATTGCGATTAGGATGAATGTTGTGCAAAATGTGCTCTTCAATTTATACAAGATAACTACCAACCTTTTTTGTCTACATTCACTTGGGCTCCACGTCAAGGGCATGGATATGATTGTGGCATGTTTGCTCTGAAGATGATCCAAGCTCCATTGCTTGGTCTAGGCTTTAGCATTAAGGTGAAGTACTAATAGAAGGCATTTAAATTGTAATTGTGTATGATTTTAATAGACCTCATCACTGCTCTTAATGTTTACCATTTGTATCATTTTTCCACAGAAAGATTCTAACGAAATGCGGATGAACTTCATTTTCTCATCAGCTACTCATAAAGAAAACAAAGTTAGGAGCAAACTTATACACAAGGCCCGATAACAAGGGAGAGATACGATGAAATTTAGAAGCATATTAGATGATATGATTCGGTAGGCGGTATGTAGTTTGATAGTATAAGTGTTATCAAAGGTTCAAAAAAATGTATATATAGGAATACAATGCTGAAATGGGGAATGGAATTTAGACAAGTTATTATGAATAAAAACTGTTAATTTTTGGGATACAACAATCATTTAGCCACCCTATTGTGTTAAAACACATGTTGCATATGTACCATTCTTGTATAGATTGGTTGTTGAAAAGCTAAGGTACAAAATAATCCATTGCTTGATAGCTTGTTGATGAACTAGTGTACAAAATACTCCAGTCTCCATTATATGTATTTAATTTTGAAAATTATACATTATGTGTCATAGGGATCTCTATAACCAATTTATGGACCATTGACTAGAGTAATTAGTCCAATCTCTGCTCAAATGACCTGCATTGTTTCTTGACTAAAGATGCATCACCAACAATGTCAATTTAGTCTAATTAATAGTCATCAATAATCCAAAAACACAGTACAAACAATGTACATTAAGCCATACATAATTGCCATATGTACAAGACAATGACCTACCAATTCTATTACAAAACTATATCAGCATAATAACTTGTCCATATACGCCTGAGTATAATCAGGAACAAAATATCCAAACTGATTTTGGACAGCGGCATTTTGCCTTCACCCTTAACAGAACTTGTGACATATGTATAATTTTATCTCTCACCATGTTGTCACCAGCGATAACCAAATTAACAGCCACCTCTCTTCCCATGTCCTTACTCTTATCCTACATTGCACAACGGTGCTTCATTAGATAAACAATGTTATCTAAGGAAGATGAGTAAAGCTCTTCACCAGAATCACACGAGTGGTATGCTTATCCACCTAGATTCTATAACCTGGCCCCAACTGTGATGCTTGCATCATCTTGACTACGAAAAGTCCACAATCAAACCCATTGCCTTGTTTGGGCGTCCAATCTAGTTTAACAACCTTCCAACTATGCAATTTTTGTTTAAATGTAGTAGCCCTTTGTGCAAGGACCCCATCCAAAAGCTTAATCTACAAAACAAATGACATGTAATTGCACCAAAATTGTGGACACATATTCATTTTTTAATAAAAAAACCATATATACCTTACAACTCTATTCGCATTTCTGCAGTGAATCCTTTTCATTTTTGGAGTTGGCAGAGAATCAAATAGGAATGTTTGGTTGTTCTCTATATCCACTAATACTAGATACCAATGTGTGCGATTATCGTTCATTGGGATATGTATCTAAATAGAAAGAAAACATAGGTTCATTAAATCATGTTAAAATAAGGATATGAACCGTGGATTAACTTAAAAACTATTAAATAATGAAATTTTAACAATGGATACATTGGTAGTGGTTCTCAAATTAGGGATTATAAGGCGACTAAACTTCTACTTTTGTGGATTTCCCTTTGCACCATGGCTACGGGTGGTGGTACTTGCAATGGCTTGTTGATACATCGCATCAATTGACACAACTTAATGTATTTGCCACATGGTATGAAATGTTTAGTGAAGAATGCAGCTCAAAATTACAACAAATAAACAGATATAGTTATAGAGAAAATCATTGTTAAGTACTATATTTCCCTTTGTGGTGCGATGCATGCATAAAAATCAATAACCTAATACATTTTACACACAATATGTTAATTTGATGCTCATAACGTCACCACAAAAAATGCAACAAAGGAAGATTCATGAACAATTCAACTTAGCCATTGTGTCAAGGCTAAGGTCTATAACACTTCCCACATGCCATCATCATGGTCAGTAAATGAGACAAGAATCTCACTAAATATGTACTAAACACATTAATTTTGTGCGCAGATGCATTGGATAATGAAAACATTAGCAGTTGTTAAGCAGAAGATATCAGAATCACACCTTCAAATGCAATTGCCTGAAATTAGAATCTGTTGGGCTTCCATGCTCACACATCATTACAGTTTTGAAAAATGAACACATCAGAGAGTTCCCTCATAGTACTATTGTAAAGCGATGGACACTTAATTCAAAATCAGCTTGCCCAACAACCACTGTGCATCAAACATCAAGAACCTTATCGATTTCTTGCCGATATGCTGGATTAATGTTAATGTGTAGCTGGATGTGTTACTATGCTACACAATTGCTTAAGGACGCAGAGGAGCTTCAAAGTACAATAACTGTAGTAACCAACCGCACGAAACAACATCATGATACATGTGAGGCAACACAGGATTCATCATCACATCAAAAGTTAATGAGACTATGTTGAATAGAAATTTTGGTGTCATCAATCCTAAGACATTGACGATTAAAGGAAATCTGGGACATGTATGAAAGAACCTTCAAATAGTTGCGTGAAGATATAGTAAATATCGGGGCACCGGACATATTATTCGTAAGTTTCCGTAGCTTACGTGCCGTTAGAAGGACCCATACGATGACATGCCCTTCGCATAACCTGGTGGCTCAAAATAGCCCATGCTACCAACTCAAGAAGATGACCATTGGAATCCTACTTACAATTACAGTGTCCTCCAATACCTGGTTCATACACTATCACCTTTTCATTACTTAGGAAAATTCAGTACATACCAACATGGTCTTGATATCCATTTTTTTAATAGCAAATGATCCCTGATTTTGATTTAAATGTGCACGGGCAGTACTTTAAAACTTGTTTAAACAATGTCGAGGTGAGCACGACTACATGTGCTTTGTCATTGCCTTTAGTTATTTGGTACTAACTATTCCATGATTTCATTAGCATACTATACTCAATACTTCTTGAAGTGTTAACATGTACACATCTAGGCACTGGACAAATCTGGGATAATCAACCTTTTGCTCTATAACAACTGGCCACACAATGCAGCTTTCTTAAGTTACATGAAGGTGCAATGCCACACCCTCTTTTTCCTATATAGATAACAAGGGAAAAATGAAGGAAGCAGTCTAAACACCTCAATATGTTGATTCCTCCTAATCCCACCTAATGTGCAAAGGTAAAATTTATTTGTAGTCTATACATTACTTCATTCTTAAAATCAAATAAACATGAACATACGCACAAAAACTCACATTCACTGTACCAAACTCAAAAACCATAAAACCATAATTTATTTATAACTACTAGCCAATATATTTAACAACTAGGCTCATAACTTCTACAACAAACTTGCCAAAATATTCTTCTACTTTACAAAAAAAATAACAATGTATCATTTGTTGATGTACTCTTTAAAGTCCTTATAAAAACAATCAAACTTTGTCTCCAAACATTGGAAAGACCCGTTCGTTTCATCCTTTAACTTTTCAAATCGGGCCTCCAACTTTTCAACTATGTTCTGAAGTGTTTGTCCAACCACACTGGTACCAACAGTAGAACCATCTTGACCACACACAACCCGAGACACCCTTGATGGCTGCTTCACAAACTTACCCCGTTAAGCACCCAAAATAGCTCCCACACATTTATTTAGTCTACCCATACTCATTGAATTCATGGGGTACATAAAACTATCATTCTACTGAAATTCAACTCCACTATGCTTCAAAATTTTGAAAATTAAGATTGGAACTGGAAGACATGGCTTGCAATCCTCTACCTTAGATGCTTCAAGAACATGGTTGAATATGCACAAGGGTAGATCAATATAAACCCCATGTTCGCCAATAACATATAACTGTTGGGATGTATCGTATCCAATCTCAATGGTATGTCCCTTTGGATGTATATTACAAGCAACAATGTGGTTTAAGATCCTAAATGCTGGTGTAAGGTTAATGTGAGAGATTTTTCTTTTCTCATTCTCCCAAGGAACACTCCCAATACAAATACCTCGAATAATCGTAGCCATTTTGGGAAACTACTCCTTAGTTGCATAATGAAAGACAATGGAATTCTCAAGAATGTTTATGTTAAGGTGGTTGAGTTGATGATTATTTAGTAAAAAGTTAGATGTTAGGGTTTGTATGGTTTTGATTAAATGTATTTTAGGGTTATTGATCGAAATTTTGAATTAACTGCTTGAATTTTGTTGTTATTATGGTTTTGAAATTTCTTATTGGGTTTTTTTATGAAAGAGGTTTGTATGGCTTTGATTCAAGATTTAGGTTTGATTACCTTATTGGATTCTCGAATTAGGGATTGTGAGTTCCTATTTGATTTTATTTGATGTGATATTGCTTGGTTTTCTTTGAATTGAATTATTGAAACTAATGATTATAGATGTTTTAATTTTAAGGTCCCAAGAACATTATGAGTTAAGAGTTGAGTATTTTGTGTTGAATAATTTTTTCCGTTTGTTTTTCTTGATTGTGTTATTAAATGAGAAATGTTAATTTAAGCAAGTGATCAGATCATTGGTTGACAACACTGATTGAAAACTATTGTGGAGTAGGTTAAACTTTGTGAACACATACATTTGCGTTTTCGGATACCCTTGATATTCTATGTTTTACTTCTTCATTTACATTTTCATTATTATAGTGTATGTTTGAAATTGGCAATTAGTTTTTCTTTTATATGAATTGCTGAAGTGTATTCAAAAATCGTGTAATTTCATTTAAACTAAATTTTACTGGCCTCAACTTTCCTGATTTAATACATAGGTTTTGTAGTTGATTGGGTATAAGAAGTAAACATTGTTGTGGGTACTTGGTATGTTCAAAAAGCCTAAGGTAAGTTCTAAATCTCTATATCTGTGTTTTACATCGATTTATTGATTGGAAGTAGTAATTGATTTAGTTGATGTGTTTATTATTTATGAGTTGTTGTGTGATTGAGACTGGGAAGTTATATAATTTTTATATAGTTTAGCTCAAAAGGTGATGGAATGAGTTATTATTTTGATGCACACTGCATAATCGAGAAAATGTTAGAGAAGAAAGTGAACTCCAACCCATCCCTCGGTTGACCGTTCAACAATTTTGCTTGGTTTGTTACGTCATAAGTTGACCATGTTGATGATTTTTCCATCCGGTCCAGTCATTAGCCATCTGTCCACAGTCATATAATCTTTAGCCAATTGTTGGCCAACCGTTTTGACTATTTTTACGTGGTGGTTCCAAAATTGATCTTTTTCCTTTTTGAACTTACACCATTAACAGGTAGTTATTTTACTTAAGTGGTAATACACTTTGTTTGAAATGATAGGTTTGTCCTCAAAATTGCCATCAACTTTTATTTATCTACAAAAAGTGTTGCATTTAAAGACATTACATCATACTATGTGAGTTTTGAATAATAATTGTATTGTTTAGTTCATTTGTGTTGTTGAATTGTATTACACCCACACAAAACACACACTCCCCCTCTAGTACACCCCCCCCCCCCAAAACAAACACCCCTCTGTGCACAAACCCCTCCCTAATTCCTTCTTTTTGGAAGACTAACTTTTTTAAGACTTGATTATTACATATGCATTGTGATAACCAGCACACACGCACATACACACACACAAACACATTCGAACACATCTAATGAGCACACAAACAATGTGCATGACTTGATCCGAAATGTGTACACGCATGTGCAGGCGGTCTAGTTGTAGTAATAATCTGGTTAAGTCCGGAGTCGAATCCATAGGGAATTATGATTAGTGTTTTGAAGTAAGCAGTGATAGAGACCAAGTAACTAAAAATTTTGAGAGTTTGAAGTTATGGGATTTTTTGGACAGAATATAAGATTCTTTCCAATGGGTTTTTCTAGACAAAATATAAGATAAATTATCAAATGTAACAACCACCTTTTAGTTCGAGGATCAAAACATGTAGTTAATTATCCGATTTATTATACTTGTGCTTTATAACTCAATTAACTCCCATGTCAATAACAATTCAATCGGAAGATAATGATGGGTTGTGAGAATTAAGCACATGGTTCCGATGCCTTTCTAGAAGTTTATAAGAATTGTCTGTGTTGAGACTCAACCCATCTACAAACAAGCAAGTGTTTCTCAAAGGCATCCAACCATGACATTAATGTTCCTTTCTTTAGATAAAGCACAATAATAGTGAAGATTAAAATGTTGTCATGAAGATCTAGCTGGGGTACTTGCCTTGAACCAACGGGTCTTTCTATGCAACAGTCATCTGTGAAATAGAAAGAACCCATTGTTATACAAAGTACCTTAGCTTTGCAAGATGCATTCAATCATTCATTAAGTAAGTGAAATATAAAGCATTAAAGCATAAAGGAAATGTACAAATATAACTTCCAGATAATTTATACATATTCATCACCTCTTACTAAAGAGTGAATGAGGAACAACTCATTCTTCAAGGCTTGGGTAAAGCTAGAAAAGTGAGTGATCCTCATCCCTCAAAGTAGAGGAATTACAAAGTGAAAAACATTAAATAAGGAGCCGATCTTCAATGAAGAATAAGTGAATCATGTTCCACCCTTCACGACTTTGGTAAAGCTCTAGAAAAGTGGAAGAGTTTCACTCCTCTAAGAAAGAAGGAAGCTCAAGCAATGGAAGTGCAAAAAATGAACAATGAAAGTAGAAGAAAGCAAGTCACTTTTGGAGGGTTGTTTCCTTAACCAAAAGATGGAGGGTTGCTTTCTCAACCAAAAGATGAACTATCTACCTTGATATAAGCAAATATAATTCTAAGACTAGCTATATAAGTGGGAGTCTAAGCCTCCATCAAGCTCTTTGCAAGTTCCTTTGAAGCTCCCACAATGGGAATATTTATAAGCAAGGAGGAGGGAGCAAAGTAGTGTGAAGGAATAGTACAAGGCATTCAAAGTCCAAGTGAAAGTCCCAATGTCCAGAGAGAAAATCAACCACTTTGCAGCCTATCTGTGTTCGAACATTTGAATGTGATCTGGTGTTCGAACGTTGTTTATGTTTTTGCTTTGTGGGCGTTCGAACATTGTCTGGCGTTTGAATGTTTCTTCTATCTTTGCTTTATGGGCATTCGAACGCTAGGTGGGGTTTGACCTTCTCACTCAAGTGGCCTGTGGTCTTCTGTGAAAACCTATTTTCACACTCCATGCACATCTTAGTGCTTTGCACTCATCATCCTGGTCCTCAATCAATTCAAGTGGACATTTGAATGTGAGTTGGCGTTCAAACGTGGTAGTCAAGTACCTCAGGGTCTTCCTTCTTGGCTGCAACATGCCATGTTTCAACAGTCTGGTCTTCACATGATTTAAGTAACATTCGAACATATGATTGGGGTTCAAACATTCTTGGCTTGGTCTAAGCTGTTCCAATTTTGCTCCAAAATATGCTGGTGTTGCATGGGAGTCTGATATTCATTGCCTTTGGTCCTTTGAGCAATTTATAACCTGAAATGTCATCATTTAAACTCTATCAAAGTATAATTAGTCTTAAATGGTAATTTTGACTACTAATCATACCCCCAACCTAAATATTGCTAGTCTCTAGTAATACAACAACAATGGAATGCAAATCTATTTCTAATGCCTTTTTCATATGTCATCCAGTTACATTTAGCTTATGCAACAAGCCATTAAACCAATAGGTTTACCTCAATGAACGAGTGTTGTCTCGTGAGGGTTTTCAGTGAAGCTACCTACAAACTTCAGTCAAACAGATGTGTATGTGAGATTGTTGGTTAATGTAAATTAACATCATGGTCATTGGGACACCTAACCCTCAATTTCGACTTACATCTTGCATGCTCCTCTTTCATAGGTATTTATTCTATGCAAAAACTAGCATCAGTCACATTGGCATTTGGAATTCCCTGTGTAGTAGGAATGATCATTCTAGAAACAAGAATTGTTACATAACAAACATTTTACTTTCTCATCTTCCAAGTATAGCTTTGATTTCACAAACCTCTCTTAGAAATGCTCTCAGCAAAAATTCCCTCCTATTATAGTGTTTTATCTCTCAAAGGGCAGGTGATCAAAGGATTGTCAATCGAAAAATCACTTGCATAATTAGTATGGCAGTGAAACTTCGTAGAAAATAGACTAATCATGTTCTTGACATAATCTCATGGAAGAATATTGATGCAATTAAATAAATACTATTTAACATACCCCAAGTTTTAGTCAACAATACACACATGCATCAGACTTGAGATCAATTAGGGCTTTATATAGGTTGTAATGTGGTCAGAGGTCAGTGGCTAACAAAATGACATCAATGGTGTTCAAAAGCTATCCCTTTTTTATGTAGTGTAGCACACCTCTTTCTAGCTTCTCGACATTTTGCCTGGGAATGGTATTTCTTTCTTTCATTTTTTCTAATTTTTTACTTTCTTGGCAATTCCCTGTCTATCTGTCTCTTTTCTTTTTCGGTTGTTTCCATCGATTTTTCTTTCATTGAACAGTAGCCACCATCGTGTTTTCTATTTTTCTTGCCTTTTTGTTTCATACTAATTTATAAAAGGGTCCAAAACAATTAGATAGCAATGTATGTTAAGTATATTCTCTTGTGGCTCGGTTATCATATGGGTTTTTTGAAAAAGAAATCATTCATTGAAGGCTCAAGCATGGCTGACTAGGGATATTCTTTTAAAAGAAATGGCTAAGACTCAAAGTCAAATCAAAGATGACCTAAGATCCTTTTTCAAGTATGTGCACATGTATGTGTCATATGCAAAGGTTCCCTGTGGGATATGTCAATAGATCACTTTAGTTGCATCAATCAAAGCAAATGTAATGAGATTATTAAAAAATAGATAGTGAAAAACCTTTCTCAAGTAAATGTTGATATCCTCTCAAAAGCATTGCAAGGCTCAAAACTTACCATGGTATCTTTTGTTATCTGCACTGGTTATGTTGGGTTTTTTAGGGAATGTTGGTTATATATCGATTCCATTTTCAAGTCCAATCATCTTGTACCTTAAGAATAACAAATATTGATGTACATTTGATATTTCAAGCATAGAAAAAATACCATTGTTCAAGGATTTGTGGTTTTAAGTCTAGATTGCTAAGTTATGTGTCAAACTGATCATGTGATTAGTTACCAAATGGTCTCAAAATACACATTTGTTCCATTATTTATTAACAAATAACAGTACTATCCTAAATCTACACATGCATTTAAACAGATAAGAATGATAAATTGAACCATTCATTTCACAAAATATGATCGATTAGCACCAACATCAGAGATTCAATTCATCCACAGAACTGACACAACACAAAATCTTCAAATATCCACAATAACCTATCAATGAAGAAACTTACCCATCAAAGAAGAAACAAACACAAAGACTTCAAATATCCATAACAACTACCAAAGAAGAAACTTATCCACCAAAGAAGAAACAAACAAACAACTATCAAGAACAGAAATAACTCCTCCTCACTCTCCTCCATATCCACCATCTCTGCCAGCTCCACCAGGTCCACCGCTCAGTAGGCGAAGGATCTTATCCTGCTTAGCTTCAATGCTAAGTATGATGTCTCGTAGAGAGCACAAGGTGTTGGTGCAAGAACTGGGGCTTGCCTCCTCCTGGGGCTCTCTCTCTCTGCATCCAACTCTCTTTCCTCCTCCTCATCAAGTACATCTTGCACCTCATCCACTCCTCGGGTAGGGGGCACTTTTTGTCTTCCCACCGGGCTGCCACTATAACCTTGGCTCCTCCTAAAGGAGGCCTTGTTTAGTGGCTCCATTGGCTTTTGGATTGTCATCTCAGGCCTCACCCTGATCCTTTGGTTTGTGCACATCATCGTGACTAGGGTGCTAAACAGGAGTGAGTTTTGTTTCACATAGTAGCCCTTCTTCATTTCTGTCAAAATTAGGGAGGGGAGGTCGATGTTTTGGCCCTTCCTAAGTGCATAAAGCAATTGGGCCATGTCAGGGAGGATTTCATTTTTTCTTCCTATTGGAGCAAAATTCGATACTACAATCAAATTTGACATGATGTATTTGTCAGTGAGCTCTCCTTGTCTAAAAATTCTCTTTCTTGCCCAAGAAAAATTCAGCACTTCCGTTAGCTCCACTCCAACCACATTCATAGCCATATTCTTCTTCAGGGGGTAGGTTGGCTTGGGTACCCGAGGTACCTCTTGTCTCATTCTTGAATATAGTTCTCATCAACATTAACATGAGTTCCCCTTACATAACTCTTTAGCGCCCCATTGACTACTTCGGCGTTGGAGTAAAACTCTCGCACCAAGTTAATTACAGTCTCTCCGCCATTTCGCAAATACAATACCCAACCTCTCCTCTCCATATCCGCCAATGTACCCAACTTAGTACAATCAGTCAATACCATGTCTCGCTCACAAACAACAACGTGGTTTTGGTAGAAATTATCGTACATGTCAGCTTTTAGAGCTATGGAGAATTGGGTCTTGTCATATCTTTGGGTAATGGATGGCCTCCCCTCTTTTACTTCGATGATTTCCTCCACCATATTGGGCTCCTGGTTTATTGGGTTGTGCCTAGCAGGTAGTTTGACTCTTGGAGGCATGGTGTTTCGATTTTGAGGTTGTGAGTGCTTTCTATGCTTTAAGATTCACTATCTGATTCTTTAACATTTGCCAGTCACAAAGACGATTAAAGCTGACTCACAGACATAATCATTAATTTACATAAAATACAAGACAAGGTACACAATATGATCAAAAATAGCAACAATAACAACAAAAACAAAAAATTTTACGGTAGTTCTTACCCGCAACCTAAACTGAACATTTTCTATAATTTTTCAAATTTATCAGTGTATGGATCTAGGAGATGAGGTTGAAAGGTAGAGATCTATTCATCTGCCGACACCTACAAGCAAAAATACACAAATTAATCATCTCTACACAGATTTGGGTTTCTATTAGGATGAAACCCTTTGATTGTGAGTGTGGACAGAAGAAGAACAATCATGTACAAATAGAGTAAACAAATGTAGATCATGAGACAAAGGACTAGATCGTCGGAGAGTATGGTCATATGAAGAAAAAGAAAAAGAAGAAGAAGAAGAAGGAAGAAAAAAGGAAAGAATGTGGAAAAAAAGAGTAAAGGATTGGGGAAAAAGAGGAAAGGGATAGGCGGCCTTATAAAGGCATTTCTGTGGGTCGAGTTTGGTCGGATTTTTCCTAACCCGAACCCTTTTTTGCGTAGGTAGGTGAGAATCTCGGAGGAATATTTTGGATCCATTAAAAGAATGGTCTCCAAAAATGGTTTCAACTACTGACCATTAACAGTAACGATTTTGCCATTCGATAGGTTTTCCACTTCTACTACTCCATGTCCAAACACCTTTTTGACAATGTAAGGTCCAGTTTATCTTGACTTCAACTTACCAGGAAAGAGGCAGAGTCTTGAATTAAACAACAAGACTTTTTGAAAAGGTTCAAAAGACTTCCATACAATGTTCTTGTCATGAAAAAATTTCATCTTAGTTTTAACAATCTTAGCATTCTCATATGCTTCATTTCTCAATTCCTCCAATTCATTAATCTGAAGTTTCCTTGCTAGTCTAGCCTTGTCCAGGTCAAAGTTCATTGCTTTAATGGTCCAGTATGTCCTATGTTCCAATTCCACAGGTTGGTGACACGGCTTGCCATAGACTAATTGATAAGGAGACATGCCCAATTTTTTTTTTAAAAGAAGTGTAATATGCCCAAAATGTATCAGTTAGTCTTCATGACCAATCTTTGCGGTCTGAATTTACCATTTTTTCTAAAATTAATTTGATCTTCCGATTAGTTAATTCAGCCTGTCCACTAGTCTGTGGATGATAAGGGGTTGGAATTTTGTGAAAAATCAAGTATTTTTTCATTAAATTTCAGAAAGGACGATTGCAAAAATGAGCACCCCCATCACTTATGATTGATTTTAGAATTTCAAACCGGGATAAAATGTTTTCTTTTAAAAAATTGATCACCGTTTGGTGATCATTATTTCAGAGTAGAATTGCCTCAACCCATTTGGAAACATAGTCTACGATCACTAAAAATTATAGATAGCCAAAGGAAGGGGGAATGGTCCTATAAAATCGAGGCACCAATAATCAAAATTTTCAATCATCAGAATGACGTTTCAAGGCATTATGTTTCTTTTTGAAATGTTCTCCAACCTTTGGCATCTATTGCAAGTTAAACAAAAGGCATGGACATCTTTGAAAAGTGTGGGCTAGTAAAATCACACTGCAAAATTTTTGCAGCAGTTTTCCTTGATGAAAAATGGCCACCACATGCTTCAGAATGACATAATGTTATTACCTATTTGTTTTCCTGAGCGGGGATGCAATGTCTTATGATTTGATCCTTACAGTACTTAAATACGTACGGATCTTCCCAAAAGAAGATACGAACCTCCCTCAAATTTTTTTTTGTCCATGTGGTGAAGGACGGAGGGAGCGTACTAGTAGCTAGGAAATTAGCAATATTAGCGTACCATGGGATGCCATTAATCATGAATAGTTGTTCATCAAAAAATTTCTTATTGATTGGCAGTCCATCATTGTGAAATTCATACGTCAATCTGGATAGATGATCTGCCACCACATTCTCAACACTCTTTTTGTCCTTACTGACCATATCAAACTCTTGGAGTGAGAGTATCCATCTTAAGAGCCTAGGCTTAACATCCTTCTTTGTGAGCAAGAATTTTAGGGATACGTGATCAGTGATTACAGTAACAGAAGAACCAACAAGATATGAACAAAATTTTTCCAAAGCAAAAACTACAGCAAGCAATTCTTTTTCAGTTGTTGAATAATTCATTTGAACATCATTCAAAGTTTTGCTTGCATAGTAAATCACATGTGATTTCTTATCCTTTCTGTGCCCCAACACAACACCTACAACATAATCACTTGCATCACACATTAGTCAAAGGGTAGAATCCAGTCAGGGGGCTGCATTATTGGGGTAAAAATTAACATGCATTTAAACTTATCAAAAGCTTTCTGACATGTTTCATTCCAATCAAAGATTACGTCCTGACTAAGAGCTTGAGTACCTCAATTCTCATAATTTCCTTCATGTGAGGGTTTAGTCGTCACTGTATTTGACGAGAGAGTTTTAAACCCTCTTCAAGGTATATAGCATGATTGCAAATTAATAGGCTTATACCTTTCAAGTTAGTGATGGTCCATCCAATGGTGCTTTTATGACTTTAAGAACTTCAATCAGTTGAGAATTTTGCAAGTCTGTGAGCTTAGATGAAATTGCCACTGGGTATGACTCGTCCTCTCCTAAGAATGTATATTTGAGGTCAGATGGGAGAGATTTTAATTAAGATTTTGGTGGCCTGTCACTTGATGAGAGTGTCTCTGTGCCACTTGGTGAGATCTCTTCAAATTTAGGGGCCCATGTCCCGATAGTGAGGGTAGGGCAATCATTTGTCAGTTCAAAGGTGAGAGGCTCCAATAGAGATGATTCAGTAGAGTTCTCACAGAATGTGTCATTTAGATGTTCTTATATCAAAGATTCAATGGAGTTTATTTCCCCTTCTTCCTTGCCCTTTCATGGGTGTTTGACAATATTGAAAATATTTAGCTTAAGAGTCATATTCCCAAAGGTCAATTTCATGACTCCATTCCTGCAATTGATTAGTGCATTTGAGGTTGTTAGAAAGGGTCGACCAAGAATGACAGGAATTTGGTTCTTCGAATACATTGCTGGCTGAGTATCTAGAAGAATGAAGTCAACAGGGAAGATAAAGTTGTCCACTTGGACAAGTACATCAACAATGCCCCTTGGGACTTCGATAGATCTGTCAGCCAATTGGAGTATGACACAAGTGGGTTTGAGTTCACCCAGACCCAACTGCTGGTAGACGGAGAAGGGGAGAAAATTGACACTCGCCCCAAAGTCTAACAGTGCTTGTTCGATTCTGAAGTTCTCAATGACACACGACACAGTCAGACACCCCGGATCTTTGTATTTTGTGTTGAAGTAGGGCACTGGCTTGTTCTGTCAAGAAGACTTTTTTTTGGACATTCTGGCTTCTTTTGACTGTGCACAAGTCTTTCAGAAACTTAACATAATATGGAACCTATTTGATTGCATCCAGAAGTGGGATGTTCATTTTTACTTGCTTAAAAAGCTCGTAAATTTTAGGTTGATTATTCACTTTCTATACTGTTTTGAGTCTGTGAGGAAAAGGGGTAGGAATAGGACACGGAGGTCCTCTTTCCTTTGAAGGTTCTGGCTCTTGGTCAATCATAAGTTGAGGATCTTCCTCAATCACAAGCTCAGGCTCAATTGGTTCAGGCTCGACTGGTGACTTGATTGGGATTGACTCAGGTTTTGTCTTTGGAATTAGCATGTCTCTGATGGTCTTGTCAATCACCTTTCCACTTCTTAGCATAGTGACAACTTTGGCTTGGTCTTGTGGGTTTTCCATGATTGAAGGATTTTTCACCTGAAATTGGCCTTGTGGTGGTTTTGGTTGGGTAGAAAACTTGCCCTTTTTATGTGTGGTCATGGATTGGATCAACTTTTGAATGTGGCTTTTAAGATTCTCGAAAGATTGAGTTGTCTGTGTTTTAAAATTAGTGAAAAATTGAGTGAAACTATTGTTGTAGTTCATTTGAATTTGCATAAACTGATTCAGTGTGTCCTCAAGGCTCTTCTTTTGTGGTGATTGATATGGTTGATATGTTGGAGGTCCTTGAGGTGATAGGTGTGAACCTTATTGTTGGTTCATGGGAGTTGGTTGTGTGTTTCTCCAACTGAAATTCGGGTGGTTCCACCACCCTGGATTGTATGTTTCAAAGTATGGGTTAGAATGAGGCTTGTTGAAGTTGGAAATGACGTTTGTTTGTTCCAACAAGACCTCTTTGAACGCCGAAATGGTAGGACATTCCCTAGTAGGGTGTCTTGTTAGTGCACAAATTTTATACACTTGTTCTGTGGGAGGGCCAACATCAACTTGATGGATCTTTTTTATCTCTAAAGCTTCAAGCTTTCAAGACAAGGTACACATTTTTGCTCTCAGGTCATCATCATCTCTCAAGACATACTTACCCCTTTTGGAAGTAGATGGTTTGACTTCAACAGTGGTAGGAGAGCCTAAGTCCCACATCTGAGAACTATCAGATATGGTGTCAAAACAATTGAATGTCTTCTCCGGACTTTTTTCCTTGAACTCTCCTTGAGCCATCATTTCGACAAACTGACATAGTCTGGTGGGCAATGAGTCATAGAAAAATCCTACTAAAGTTTAAATCTCAAAAGCATGGTGTGAGCAGGACTGGAGAAGATCTTTGAATTTTTCCTAGTTTTGGTAAAAAAAATTTCCTTTGACCAAAAAATTCATGATTTGCCCTTTCAGTGCATTAGTGCGGTGTAGAGGAAAACTTTTTGAAAAATTTATTTTGTAGTGCCCGCCAGTCAGGTATTGAAAGGGCTTTTAAAAAATTTAGCCATTGTTTAGCTTTATCCTTTAGAAAAAATGAAAAAAGTTTCATTTTGGTTAGCTCAGAATTGTCTTGAAATGTTTCACATACTTCCTCGAACTCTTTTATGTGTAAATATGTGTTTTATGTTTCGAGTGCATGGAATTAAGGGAGTAGTTGAACTGTTCCCGTCTTTATAGTAAAGAGGGGTGCATCTTCAAGAAAGATAAAACAAAGGGGACACTATTTCTTGTGAGATTTAAGTAATCCGCAAGGTTCGAATGTTATGCACTTCCCCCTCTCTCAAAGGAACTTCTCCTTGTCTTTCATTATTTGTTATTCTACTTTCACAAAAGTCTGCTACTGATCTAGGTGAAGGTGGTTCAGGTTGATTCACAGACCCATAAGATTTTGCCAACAAATTTTGATAGTGAGTAGCTCAGACATAAAAATAATTAAAACACAGTAAAACAAATATTTATACAAAAAGATAGGTCTTTTTAACTTTTACCTTAAAAACACTTTTTATTTCCCTGGCAACGGCACTAAAAACTTGGCTTGATTTGAAATGTGTACACCTAAGTGTAGGCAGTCAAGTTGTAGTAATAATCTGGTTAAGTCTGGAGTCGAATCCACTGAGAACTATGATTATTGTTTTGAAATAAGTAGTGATAGAGACCAAGTAACTAGAAACCTTGAGAGTTTGAAGTTATGAGATTTTCTAGACAAAATGTAAGATAAATTATCAAATGTAACAACCACCTTTTAGTTCAAGGATTAGAACATGTAGTTAATCATCCAGTTTATTAGACTTGTGCTTTATAATTCAATTAACTCCCGTGTCAACAACAAGTTAATTGGAAGATAAAGATGGACTGTGGGAATTAAGCACATGGTTCCGATGCCTTTCTAGAAGTTTATAAGAATTGCTGTGTCGAGACTCAACCCGTCTACAAACAAGCAAGTGTTTCCACAAGGCATCCAACCATGACATTAATGTTCCATTCTTTATATAAAGCACAATAATGGTGACGATTGAAATGTTGTTATGAAAATCTAGTTGGGGTACTTGCCTTGAACCAACGGGTCTTTCTATGCAAGAGTCATCTGTGACATAGAAAGAACCCACAATTATATAATATACCTTAACTTTGCTAGATACATTCAATTATTCAATAAGTAAGTGAAATATAAAGCGTTAAAGCATAAAGAAAATTCATAAATATAACTTTCGGATAATTTATCCATATTCATCACCTCTTACTAAAGAGTGAATGAGGAATTACTCACTCTTCATAGCTTGGGTAAAGCTAGAAAAGTGAGTAATACTGATCTCTCCAAGTAGAGGAGTTACAAAGTGAAAAACACTAAACAAGCAGCCGATCTTCAACGAAGAATAAGTGAATCACATTTCATCATTCACGACTTTGATAAAGCTCTAGAAAAGTGGAAGAGTTTCACTCCTCTAAGAAAGCAGGAAGCTCAAGCAATAGAAGTGCAAGAAATGAACCATGAAAGTAGAAGAAAGCTAGTCACTTTTGGAGGGTTACTTCCTCAGCCAAAAAATGGAGGGTTTCTTTGTCAACCAAAAGATGAACTATCTCCCTTGATACAAGCAAATATAGTTCTAAGACTAGCTATATGAGTGGGAGTCTAAGCCTCCATCAAGCTCTCTACAAGTCCCTTTGAAGCTCTCACAATAGGAGTATTTATAAACAAGGAGGAGGGAGCAAAGTAGTGTGGAGGAATAGTACAAGGCATTCAAAGTCCAAGCGAATGACCCAATGTCCGGAGAGAAAATCAACTACTCTGCAGCCTGTCTGTGGAAAACGTTTGAACGTGATCTGGCGTTTGAACGTTGTTTCTGTTTTTGCTTTGTCGGCGTTCGAATGTTTCTTCTGTCTTTCCTTTATGGGCGTTCGAATGCTAGATGAGGTCTGACCTTCTCACTCAAGTAGCCTATGGTCTTCTGTGAAAACCTATTTCCACACTCCATGCACATCTTGGCGTTTTGCACTCATCATCCTGGTCCTCAATCATTTCAAGTGGACGTTCGAATGTGAGTTGGCGTTCAAATGTGGTACTCAAGTACCTTAGGGTCTTCCTTCTTGGCTGCAACACACCATGTTTCAGTAGTCTGGTCTTCACATGATTTAATGTAACGTTTGAACGTTGATTGGAGTTCAAACGTTCTTGGCTTGGCCTAAGCTGTTCCAATTTTGCTGCAGAATAGGTTGGTGTTGCATGGGAGTCTGATATTCATTGTCTTTGGTCCCTTGTGCAATTTATGACCTGAAATTTCATCATTTAAGCTCTATCAAAGTATAATTAGTCCCAAAGGGGCATAGAAATATGCTAATTTTGACTACTAATTAGTGCACATGCACCCACACATATAACGTCTCTATCTTCATGTCTCCTACCCCTGTTTTTCATACTTACACAGACAACATGCACACACACACATCCAAGCTTCAACCACATAGCAAAAAAGCTTCGAGACACATTGAATTACACTTGAGGCACTTTAGGTGATGTCCACATACTGTTTTCTTTTCTATGTTTAGGACCCTTCTGTAGAGAACACACTTACTTTTAAATGGTACAATGCTCAAGAAGAGATTCACCAAGTTTTTGGTTTATTCCTCTAACTTTAGTGAAGCAAGATGATCTAGCTAACTGGGAACGTTAGTTGGTTGTGATTGTGAATTAAGATGTGGTGTTAGGTTTTTTGAGATTATCGTTTTCTTTGACTACTTGGGAATGTTGTGCTAAGAAAGTCACTTGGGATTGTGGAATGTGGTTTTTTATTATTATAACATTTTCATATATTAATTGAGATAGTTTTGAATCTATAGTTTACCTTTCATGTAAATTAGGTTGATAATAGTTATTATATGGGTTAAATAGATTAAATGTATATGCTTGGATTACTTGGGGGTTGCTCAATGGAGTTTGCACTTATTTGCACTAAGTTTTTCTTTTAATTTGACAACCAAATTTGATTATATCAATTCAGTTTGATTTTAGTTTGGAGTTATTTTTTTTTATTACTTTTATGTTTTGTAGATTAAATCAATTCAGTTTGATTTTTAATAATTTGGGATTGTTCAATTTTGTAGCCACATGAAATTGGATACCAAAAATTGTGCGAAGAGTAATGTTGGCTGCAAGAATTTACAATTCTTGCCCCCACTACATTTGTTGAAAGCCCTCTCACTTCTCTCAAGGTTATATGCTTCTCTCCGTTGGTTTATTTATAAATCACCTATTTTTTAGAAAAAAAAAAATTTATCCCTTTAAGATACTTGATTTTTTTGTTCATTTAGCTTTTGTTATTGGCATGTGGAAGAAATTAGCCATTTAAAACTAAGTTAACAAGTTCATTACTTGGATTATGACCAGGTGTGAACTACAATGATGACAAAGTTGTATTGCTGGAAAAAAATAACAATGATAGAGTTGTATTGTGTGGGCAGGTGTGTATGAAATAAATCTATTTTCCACTTTCTTTCTCTTGAGATGAGTATTTGTAGGTGAAAGTTACTTTTGAAATGGATTATCATTTTTGGTAATTGACAATTTTTTGTGTTTCACAGACGCACACACGAATAAACCAAAATCATATAGTCTATGTTGTTCAGCTGTAGGCATAAGGTGTTTGACAAAATGTCAATGAGAAATGTAAATTTTGGTTCAATTTTACTGCGAACCAAACTTTATTGTGAATTAGTTATCTCGAAACATCTCCATCATTATTATTTTGACTATTGTGAATTTTAGTAACAAGAAAAAATAGGGTATTTAAAAAAGTCTCTCTTTCTCTCTTCTCTTTTGCATGGTGACATTTAGGTGAGATTTTCACTAAAATAATTTTTTCGTTATTCAAAACTTTGTGATGGGTTTCCTTTTATGGAAGTTAAGACTAGATATTTGTTGTTTTGCTTCAATGAGTTGAAATTTTACTCATTTCTTTTTTCGGAGAACGTCTATAAAGAGAAGGCTGAGTGATTCAACACTTTTGTCCATGATACAATCTCGAAAAACACTATAAAGTTTTGTTTGTATGTGTGGGTATATGTATACATTGGTCTTTTGTGATTATTACTTTTCATGGTAAAATGGAGAAAAGTTTAGGATTTGCCACTCCTACTCTTCTTTTCTAGTTGCATCTACTTTGTCTTAGTTTGTTTATAATTTTATTTGTTCACTGTGATTTTTTTTATTAAAATGCTGAATCAGTGAGATGGATCTACTAGATCTCATGTTTTATTTTGTGGGTTTGGCTTAATTCTACTTCATCTTTGTCACACACTCACACACACAAATCACCGTACACATACACATGCGCAACATGCATGCATACATGCACAAACACACTCAGACACACAACACACCGTACACATACACAAGCAAAAAACGCAGCACACACACGCATGCATACATGCACAAACACGCAGAACACACACGTAGGCATATTTAAATTGAAATTGATTTTGGATATATTTAAAATTGGGTTGTAGTAACTTTGAGGAAAAATTGATAATTTGCTGAACTTTTGGTGTTAAATATGATATATTGAGTTAAATTTGATATTATGTTGATTTAATTGGTTGAATTTTCAATAGTTTTATATTAATTGGTGGAATGGATTTTTTTGGTGCTTGAAATTGAAATAGAGAGTTCATTGGAGTTGCTCGATGCTGGTAATGGGTTATGATGGTTTAGGTCCGGTTCTATTGACAAGTAATTGTGTTTATTCTATATTTTAAGGACGTTAAATGAAGATAAACAAGTCATCTCATACCTAAAAAAATGGATTGGGATTAAATGCCGCAGAAGGCATACTAGGAGTCCCAAACCCTAATGAAGATGTGCTCCATTGATCCTTGGTTGTAACATTGAAAATCTAAAAGGGTTACATTGAAAATCTAAAGTGTTATATTTTCGAAACACTAAAGGTTGCTCCACCACTGACCTGGATCGTGGAAACCAAGAGAAAGGGAAAAAAGTATTAGGTTTCATTTCCTCCATTTCATCTAAGTGAGATTCCAACGGTCTCATGATTTTAAAGCTATATATACAGCTAGTCTTTCCATGTACAATCATTCTTCAACCAAGTTTGCCTTCTTCTATGTACCACAAGCAATCTAATTTTTCCGAAAGAAAAAAAAGCCATGTATACGTTTAACAACTTCTCCAATGTTACCTTCAACACCAGTTCCTGCAAATATAACGTCAATTTTGCCAGAAAAACAAAAGAGACAACAGTCACTGACAAAGCCGCCATTACCACTGAATGGGTACGTGAGATATACTCCTTATATGCTGGAAAGCCCATGGTTGTGGGCTTGGACATTGAATGGAGACCTAACCTATTTCGTTCAATGACTAACAAAACAGCAACTCTTCAACTTTGCATCCAAGATAAGTGCTTAATCCTTCAGCTATTTTACATGGATGAAATCCCACAATCCCTTAAGAGCATTCTTGCAGACTCAAACTTCACTTTTGCTGGAGTTGAGGTTGCAAATGACATATCTAAGCTCAAGAACGAGTATGGGCTGGAGTGCTGCAATAGTGTAGACATTCGGGAGCTAGCGAAGAACCGGTGGCCCGGACGGTTTCGTCGGCCGGGCTGAAGGATCTTGCTTGGGAAGTGAGTGGTCTCAACATGAAGAAGCCTAAGCATGTTTGCATGAGTAACTGGGAGGCAAGGGTGCTTAGCCACAGCCAAGTTGAATATGCATGTGTTGATGCTTGTGCTTCTTTTATCACAAGCTGCTTATCGAAAACTAGCAATGCTCCAATTGTACGTGACAAATATTGTTAAAAAATTTGATAATAATTATATAAAAAATTCTAAATATATTTTTAATAAAATTAAGTATTACTTTATTTTCTACAACCTTATATTGAATTACATTGATGAAGTTACTTATTTATGTTATGTTTAAAAAATGACATTGTTTAAATTTAAAAGGAGAAAATATTAAAGGGTTGGACTTATTAATGATTGAGGGGATGTTGTTACCTTTACATATGATACTTTTGTTGTTCCACACTAGTATCTAGAGCATTGATATTCAATTGGGTACCTCTACCACAACACCAAAAAATATTCTTACTAAAGAGCACCACTCTCCAACATAAGAGATAAACCCCATTTTTGAGTGGGTAAAGATTTACCGTCAATATATTTGATTTGACCAAAACAAAGTCTCTCAAAAGAGTGTTCATAAAGATTTTTTGGTCAACGAATATCTAGTTTGTGCAATATTCAGCTATTAAACAAGAATTGCGTGATAACTAAACCTTCAAGTACCCATTAAAGTGCCTCAAGACAAGCCCCACCCTAAAAGAAATGCAAACTGAGAGCAAGTATGGATGGGAATTAAATTTGTTCCAGCAAGGCCGGATAGATTGCTTTAGACTTCCATATAAAAGAGATAACAACTTAGGTTTAATCTTAGGAAAGTACATAGCTCAAATCGATCCAAAGTATGAATTAGAAAGTAGAAACATTTCTAGGCACATCATTTGCAAGAAGAAAACTTAAACTTTCAGTTCTAGAATCTAAGCAAGTATGCAGAACAACAAATAAAAATATACCGTCACTTTTATTGCTACTTTCTCCGGTGACCTATTGTGCTTTACATGGCTTTCGTCACACAGTGGGAAAGTCCCCCATCTCCAAAACCTACACCAAAAGTTCACTGCAAAGGGTTAAAATCATCTTGTATGCCTAATGGATTGAAGTTATTATTTGTTGTATTCTTCCTCGGAAAAGTCATCAAGACATTACATCTCTAATCTTGAGCCGCCCAAAAAAAAAAAAACATAGTATGTGAGGTTTCATTCTTCAAAAAACTGTGGTGGTGATTGTTTATACTCATTAATAGAACTGAAGAGCCAAAAAAATAAAATGAAAAAGCATGTCAAATAGATGCAAACGGTAACTTATACATTGAAAGTAAATAGTATATTTATTTTTAGAATTCATAAGGTCTATTTTCACTTGAGTGAGTTATTAATCGGTAGCTATTGATTATGAACAAAATTTAAGAGAGTTAATAGACTCCAATGCGTCAGCTGAAGATAACCAAAAACGTTTTATCAACACGTTAAAAGAGAGAGTAAAAGAGTTAAATTGATAGGTTGCTGATACCAAGAGTCATTATAGTATAGATTTTAAATCTCTTATTAAAACTAAACATGTTAATTTTGGTATTAGTTGCATTATAAAGATTATTATAATCAACTAAAAGTTTTTCTCTATTGTTGACATTCTATAGTAGTATAGATTAAGAGATGTTTTTAAATACTTCAGCCATCGGATGTATTGAAGTGTTGGTTTATTCGTGTTCTATATGGTACCAAACAGGGCGGAGCAAAAAAATCGTGTCAGGGTGGGTACGAATATTTTAATAAACTAAATTTTTTTTCTTACAATCTATAAAAATAGGGTAATAATTTATATTTAATTACATCCTATTTAATACTTAAATATTCATTAAATTCAATAGACAAAAATTGGTAAGCTTAGTATATACAAACAACAACAATAAAAAAAGACTAATTATATCCTTTTACAAAACATAGATTAATTAAAATTATTTAAAATTAACTCTGGTAAATTTTCGTACTTTGAAATCATTACATAACAATTTTATTATTCTTTATATACACAATCATGTTATAATTCCGATATTTATCACTCATTTAATTATGCAATTCAATGCGCATTCTATAATATCTATCGTAATTAGCAAAACAAATATCAAAATCACTAGTAAACTACTCCTCCGTTCCTAAATATCTGTCATTTTATACAATTTTTTTTGTTCCATAATATTTGTTGTTTAATGAAATCAAAGCATAATTAATATTTTTTCTTCCAAATTTATCCTTAACTTTTCAATGTATTATATTAGGTGGAGACTAAGTGTCTTTCATATTCTTTTCCTTCCCAATATGTATTGAATAAGAGTATTTTAGTCTTGTGTAATTATTTTTACTCATATTAGAGTTGTTTAATAGTTTTCTTAATTCTTGTGCAAAAATCTTCAACGACAGATATTTAGGAATAGAGGGAGTAACTAATTTGCATATAATGTATTTCCTGGTCTTACAAAGTATAAAATGATTCTAGTCAGGAATGGAGCCAAGAATTAAATCAGGGTGGGCACTTTACCTATAAATTTTAATTGTTAAAAATAAAGAGCAATTGTAGGCTAATTGTTTAAACTTTGACCCTTAAATTAGATATACAAAACTAAGAAAAAATGTAAATATTTTAACCAAATTCAACGACGCGCGTCTAACATAATTTGACTTTCAACGTGTCTAAACTATATTTAAATGTGTTCAAAGTTTGTTCAGGCATGTTCAAGATCATTTAGATGTGGGATTATACATAAAAATGAAAGAGAAGGCACAATCAAATTTATCTTAGACAACATCCATTTGAGAAATATTTAACACATATATAACTTTTGACAAAATTTCAGGGTGACCAAGGACCCCTTAGAGCATCTCCAACCCACTCTTTACTTCTTATTTTTTAGCTGTTTTAATTAGCTAAACACAAAAAATTATCTCCAACCCACTCTCTATTTCCTAGTTAACCCAAATGGCTCACCAAATGTGGTGAGCTATTTGAGTTCTCTAAATTCTCTCTCTGTCTTTTTTTTTTCTCTATCTCTCTCTATGTATATGTTTTACTTCTTTTAAATTATTGGAAGTTAGTGAAAGTTGGGTGTAGTAGTTAGCTAAAATAGAGTGTGTGGTTGGAGTGAATTTATAAAATTGATTAGCTAAAGTAGTGAATGTAATATTTAAATATATATTTGACTAGCTATTTTAAAGAGGAGGATTGGAGATGCTCTTAGCCACCAATGTTCGTCCACTGGTGAGGTGAAGTCTTTTATCTATTTGAATTTTTTATTTTGATTTTAAACTCACTTGTGAGTTCGGGACGCATGTGAACAGAGATCTAAAGAGAATTCATATTTCCCATAAAAGATTACAACCACCCACAAAACAATTGGATGAAACTTTTTACCATTGGAATAATTAATTAGCACATAATGTAAAATTCGAACGAAATTTTAAAATTATAGAGAAATCTGTTGTCCCCTCAGCACCGTAGGTCTATCGTCACACATGTGATCAACTGCAAAAAGAAAAAATGTAACTGGACAATAAACTTTAAATATTAAGCTGCTTTTAGAAAAAGCATAGACGTCCTTTTATTCTTGTTTTACAATTCTTCAATGACAAGCAAATTGCGCACTTCTATTACGGAAAGAATATGAAGTATGGACCTTTTCCTGTAGTCTTTCAAAAGGTAGCTATAAAGGATGAACATCAAGATCAAGCTTTGAATTCTTGATGATTTGGGTCAATGATGTAATTTGGGCGGAATTAACCCAAATATAACCCCCAAACATTGTGTATTTAAACAAAAATTTTAACATGTGTTTTAGGCTAATAGAATCTCCAATCCTTACCATTTTTTAAACCCAAATTTAAATTTAGGTAAAAAACTCCTAAACACCTTGTCCAATACTCGACACATACCTATATTAAATCAAGGGATACTCATTTTTTTACTCAAATTCATAACTAAATCTTTAATGGTGAGATTTCACACTATTTTAAAGATCCAATAATCATATTTTATCATCTTTTAAATTTGAATTTATTCTCATTTAAATTTGAATTTTTTTTTTAAATTTGAGTTTTTCCATTGGAGATATCTATACCGAATCAAACGTTTTACCTTTTTTTTTTAACTCAAATTTGAGTAAGGATTTGAATTTCCATTGGAGATGGTGTTAGATAAAACAATCATAAACCTATTTTTGCTTGGATAATACTCGAGTAGGAATTTTGGATTCTTTGGACCCAATCCAAATTAATAGACTTGGGTTAAATTTGAGTTGAATCCCAGTTCAACTCAAATTCTATTGACATTTTAGCATGAATTATATAACCCAAAAATATAAAAGTGAATTGAATACGATTTTAACTCAAATTTTTAGCTCGAATTGTGTATATCAAGTTGTTTACACCCAAAAATAGTAAGATCAAAGGGTGACACGTAGAAGGGATTCGACGGTCATAAGAGAGTCCACAATTGAAAGGATAGTTAGAGGAATAGGACTATTGGAATCCCAAGAAACGAGAAAATGTGACATTATGAGCCACCAGTTAAAAACAATTTAGCACATATTCACGTATTTCAAAGGACAAGACCATGATCACAAGTTGTGGCCTGAAAAGATCGATCAACGATTTAGAATTATTTCTATAAATAGCAGAGGTTAGGCTACCAGGAAGCGATCCCACGATCAATTACAAATACTGTTCATAGAGCCAGCCTATCTTTTTTCTTGTTTCTTACTTCAAAGCAACCTTTACTTTCCTATAATACATCACTCCGGTGATCTTTTACTGCTTTCATTTATTGATAAGTCCAATTTTCAATTCGTCTTCTAGGTTCGAATTTAAATTACTTGCTATTTTTGCAGTCTTGCTATTTACTTTACAGTAGTGTTCACACATCACTATTTGGTAAAATTATTTAAAGTCCTTGAAGCTCCAAGACATAGAAAAGAATCTAAAGGTAATCTTATGCCTTGCTACAGTCACCTGAGTAGTCACGATTTTAGAACCCCACATCGATTCAAGTAGGTAAGGAGGAACATGTTTGAATTTTAAGTCTACCTAAACATTGGCATGCTCGTAATCCGAAAATATGCCAAACATGTTTTTTGGCATGCCTAGTGGGACCATGAGAGTGACAATATGATGAACACTAGAGGTAAGACCAAAATTGGCTCTTCTGAAGTGCCTCCAACACATGAAGTTGTGTAAGAAAGCAGACATGGTATCCCCAACTTACAGGAGGAATTGCCTCCACTCGGGGGGCAAGAGAACCGCGAGTCTTAGAGATAGAGGCCTCCATCAAGGTTATATCGCAAGAAGTTTCTCAACAAGTTTGATTTTATTCAAGGCCTAGGGAATTTGATCAGGGAAGAACATGACCGCACCAGACAAGCACTAGAATGGCTAGCAGACAGTCTGAGCCTTATGTGGGAGGGGGGGGGAGACAACCATTTTTTCCCCTTTACAAACGATTCTTGTGGAAGCACCTCAACCAGTGCTTCCTCTATATATGCCTCCTTAGAGGGCACAATAGGCCAGGAATGACCACAAGCGTAACAACAATGTTTTTTCCCAAAAGGAGATATCCCTCAATCTTGAGGTTGAGGGATAAATAAGGTAGCTGTCATTCATGTTTTTGGCAGCATCCTAGGTGCTCATGAACATAGAACAACTGAATAAGATTATCTAGGAACATGTCGGCCCTGCTATGAGAAGGGTGGTAAGGTTGACATACCACAAACCCTATCCTAATTGTATGGATATGGAATATGAGTATCCTAGGGGATACAAGGTTCTAGTGTTTACCATGTTTTCGAGGGAAGACAGTTAGTCGGTCTTGGAGTACATTAGTCATTTCATAGTTGAGTGTTGTGAAGCTAGGGCTAACAAATTTCTCAAGCTGAGGCTATTTGCTAATTCCTTGATAGGAGTAGCCTTCAGGTGGTACATTAATTTGCTACCCCATTCTATGCTGGGTTGGCAACAATTGAAGGCAAGTTTCATGCTCAGTTCTACTGCACTGAGCCATAAATTGCCATGGCTATTTTAGTCAGGTTGTACTAAATGGTTGGGAAAGCAATGAAGCAGTACATTGTGTAGTTCAAGAAGGCTAGTAACTACTGTGGATTGGTGCTACCCGAGATGGAGTATGTGTAGATTTTATAGAATGACTTAGGGTTTGAGCTTCAAAAAAAGTTCAAAGGGATGGAATTCAACGACTTGTTTGAGCTGGCCACACAGGCTATGCGATATGAGATTATCCTGTGCGAGGAGTCAGACTAAAGAAACGCATCCAAAAGAACAAAACCCAACATTAAAATCTTCATGATCGAGCCAGACTAGGAGCTGGAGGTAAACATGATTGAGATCGTGGGGGAGATGGCTGCACGTGTACAAGAAGTTGACTAAGCCTCTAGAGAATCAAGCTTAGGCTGTGTTGAGTGTTGACAAAGGCACTAGCAATGGAAGCAGTCGAAAGTACTACCTTGAAATTTCAAAGGCTGATCGAATTTGTTTGTTGACGGCATTAGCAAGTTGTTATTAGGTCAAAGATTCTATCGGCCGCAGAGCTGAAGAACAAGACATACTATAAATGACATCACTTGTGAAGCCATTCTACCATGAATTATGTGGTGTTCCAAAATGCTATTTAGGAGAATTTGACTAAGGGTCATTTGATCTTCGGAGATAAGAGAAAGTCGGAGATGAGGGTTGACAAATATACCTTTTAGAAGATAGCCACCACTAACATGGTGGAAGTGGGATAGTCAATAACTCCTAGAAAGAAAGTGGTCAATGGATGATGAAAAGCCAAAGGGAAAGAAGGTTGATGCACCTCAGGATGAATCATCCGAGAAGGACTTTGGGGCTGAGCTGCATATATCATTGAGACTCTCAGAACAGCTTGACATGGTCAAGAATGGTCTATGTCCAAGTGTAAAGCATTTTATGGGGTCATTCTTGAACACAAAGTCATCAAAGAGGAGCGAGTTGAGTTGTCCAAGAGGCCACAGAAGAAATGACACTACAAGGGAACCCATTGGGAATGGCCACCACCTAAGGAAGGTCTAGAGGATCGACTGTGCAAGTTTATGAGGTCGAGCTACAAAGGGCATGATAAAGACATACTTGAGCCTTCAAGGGTTAGATTAGGACTGAAGTATGAGGAGTACGCCACAAGGTTGGCACCTAGTTAGCCCATGAGAATGGAGGGATATCGGGACCAGCCAAGGATGGTGAAACCAGTTGGGCTATTGGAAGGTTGTTGGTAT
Source organism: Ilex paraguariensis (assembly GCA_963454935.2). NCBI lineage: Eukaryota > Viridiplantae > Streptophyta > Magnoliopsida > Aquifoliales > Aquifoliaceae > Ilex > Ilex paraguariensis. The sequence goes on from CAUOFW020001604.1 coordinate 59,061, forward strand.
GTAGCCCAACACTCAAAATTCCCTTAGTACCATTAGCCTCGACTGTTGTTGAGATCACATAAACGTAACAAACAGGATATACAAGCAGAGTTACACAGGTGGAAGAAGAGAAAATTTAGGCCCTATAGGCCAAGGAGACATTTCGGCAAGAAGAGCCTAAGATTGGGGAGATTAGATCCTAATTTGGGGTATCCCTACCTCCACAACGTCTAGTGGCCTCGAAGAAGGCCATGACTAAGGAAAAAAGGAAGACGAAGGTAGAGCCTAAGCCCTCACCCGAGGAGAGTTTCGAGGAGCAAATGGTGAAAATGGTGGTAGAACGAATAAGGTTCGTGCTCAACATCCCTTAGAGACTTCTAAGGGAGGAAGAAGTAGGATACTATAAACCCCATGAATGGAGACGATAACAACGCAATTTGACACTCTAGGGCCAATGGTGCCTTTTAATTAATGCTCTTGGTTTGCTACCGACTTCATTCAAAAGTTAAGGATCTCAAGTAAAATCCCTGGAAGGAGATGTTGAAGAGAGTCTAAGGCAGGAAGCATGTTTAAATAAAGCGACAGAATTAAAGGTTAGCCATTTAGTAGACCTACAGGGCCCATGATGCAAAATTTGAAGCTGCTATATGAACTGATTCAAATCATACATCCAAATATAAGTGGTCAAATTATAATATTACTCGGTTAAGTCCGAGGTCGAACCCACAGGGAGCAATCTATTGGAATTCAAAAATAGAATAAGTAACATTTTCTTGTGTGTTGTGCGTTTTATAATGACTTGTGGTGTGAACTTAGAATTGATAGACAAGTACGTAAACTAAACTTTAGATAACAATAATTAAAAACTACTCTTTAGTTCGGGGATCCAACATGCATTTTATTTCTTGATTATGAAAATGACATCATCCAAAAATTAACTTCCACTTTACTGGAAATTCAACTAGTAGGTTTGATGTATAAACTAAATCATATCACAACAATTGATTCGGTTAGACGAAAGGTCTATACATCATACAACAACCAAATAACCCAAATAAACCCAAAGGTGAACCATTTAAAAGATATACTTTAGTTATTCGATTGGCAGGTTAATGATTTAATGAAGATGAATTTCTGCTATATGCATTGAATCAAAAGCAATAGCTATGACGAGATTTAACCCGTGAATAGCCAATCTCCCGACTGTTACATAAAAGCCAACTACATGCAACATTGAATCAAGCATGAAGAACGTAATACTTATAGATATAATGGTATACTATAATAAGCTTTTCTTGGTATTCATAACTATGAGCATATAATAGTAATAACCATACATCAATCAAGAGAGTTATAAATATTATCGCATAAGTAAAACATCGGCATTTCTATGACACAAACAACATTACACATTTTTTCACCCTTCGCTAAAGAGTATAAACAGGCTACTCACACTTCATTGCTACAGAAAAGCACGATGGATGAGATAATCCCATTACAATAACAAAAAAAATACAAAAAGTTCTTTCTCGAGAAATAGTTGAAACACTCCCACTCTTAGACCAGGTAGGGCATAAAAGTGAAAGAGGTTCAATCTTACAAGTAGAAAAGCTAAAAAAGAAATGTAGAAGAAGAGAGTTTCTTTTGGAAAGTGTTTAGTGCAGGGTTTCCTCTTTTGGCTTTGGATTTCTTCTCTCTGGCTAACTCCCTGGAAAACTGACTAAGGTAGGCTACTTATAGGCACCAAGGAGGAGCTCCAAGGGCGACAAACACCCAAGCAGGCCAATTGGGTTCTTTTGTTGTCCTTTTGGACCAATGGAACGAAAGGAGGAAAAAGACGATTTAGCCACCTTCTGGATGCTACCACCACCGTCCAAATGGTAGTGACCCTCTGGTTTTTGGTTTGCACAGCCCACCTTTGTTGATTTGTTGACTCTTGATTTACATTTGCCTCCCATTTTTTGTTTAGCCTCTACACCTCCATCCATCCAAATTTTCTTAATTACATTTGAAACCCTACTAGATAGAAAATTAAACATTAATCCTAATACTTCATAAATTAATCACTTTAATTCAATTTACACACATAAGTAACCCTAAACCCTAATTCAATTCTGCACTTTTTAGGGTTAATCACTATACATTCGAGCATACTTGGAGGAAAAAAATTTCAATAGGATCTTGGTGGATAATGGAGCATTTATCAACATTCTTCCCATAGCTACTATGAAGAACCTTGAGAGGAAAGAAGAGGACCTAGTCCACATAGATTTAACGGTGGCAGTTTCACGGGAGAAGTTAATAAGATCGTGGGAGTCTTACACTTTGAATTGATAGTCCACAACAAGACTAACATTGCACCATTCTTTGTGATTGACACAATGGCGTACTATAATACTATCTTGGGTTGGCATTGGATCTATTTGAATGAGTGCATTCAATCAAATCTCCATCAGTAGTGGGTGCTATGGAGTCTGGGAGATTTTTAGGTGGTGGAACCAGACCAAACGCCATTTGTGGCGGATGTTCACACGATCGATGCTTGGATCTATGAAGAAGAAATAGGGCTGATAACATTTCAATGCCAGGAAAAATTTGAAAAGCCAAGAGAAGTCATGCTTCAGATCGACTTGAGGTCTAACGAGATCCATTAGATAGAGGAGGAGGTTTTTTAGCCCACTAATGTGCAAAGGCCGAATGACCTGAAAGAACTTAAAATTTTGGTTGATGATGGAGCTCGACAACAGTAAGCAAATGAGGCAGGTCGTAAGGGTCTATATCATTAGGATAAGAGCTTACCTGACAACAACAAAAAAGGTTGCTGCACTGCACATGGCCAATAATCAACAAAGCACCACTAACATGGTGGAGTATAAGGAGGATGAATCTAAATAAATCACCTCACGAGAATTGGTTGGATTAGATGAAATTATGCTGCCCCCACTAAGCTTGACAACTTGGTGAAGGTTTAGGATCCCTTGCTACAAGTCAACCTTAGTGGGCTAAGGGAGCATCGACCAACTTTTGTTTTCAAGCTGCTAGAGCCGAATTTTCTAGCAAAACTTACATAGCTTCTGAGTGAATATGTTGACTGTTTCACCTAGAGTTATAAAGAAATTCTAGGCTAGATCTAGTATTGGTATAACATCGACTACCAATAAGGGAAGGATACAAGCTGATTAAGCAGGCCCAAGGTTGATGTCCCTAGAAATAACTTTGCTGGTGAAGGAAGAGATTGAATGCCTACTAAAGCAAAAGTGCATCCAGGTGCCACGGTATAAAGAATGGGTATCCAACATCATGCCAATCAAGAAAAAGAATAACAAGATTAGAGTCTGTTGCAACTATCGTGACCTCAACATGGCAGCTCCCAGAGATGAGTATGTCATGTTGTTGGCAGAACAACTTCTAGATGCGATTGCCATGAATGCGATCATGTCATTTAGGGATGGCAACGGGGGCTACCATTAGATCTTTGTTGCATAGGAGGATTGGCACAAAACTACCTTTCAATGTCTTAAATCGATTGAGATGCTCAAATGGAGAGTAATGCCATTCAACTTAAAGAATAAGAGGGCCACATACCAGAGAGCCATGAATGCCATCTTCCATGAAATGATCAGTAAGATAGTAGAAGTGTACATTGATGACATCATAATCAAGATTCAAGACATGGAAAAGCACCTTTGCGATCTGAAATCAATGTTTAAAAGGATGCATGCCATGAGTTGAAAATGAACCTGTTGAAGTGTGCGTTTGAGTTATGGCAGGGAACTTCCTTGGATTCTTGGTGCACAAGAAGGGGATTGAGGTAGAAAAGAATAAAGCGAAGGCCATCACAGAGGTCGCACCCCCAAAGACTAAGAAAGAGCTTCAGTGTCTGATCGATCAAGTCAATTTCCTTCGACGACTCATCGCCAATTGTGCAACAAAAATATAGGAATTCTCGCCATTATTAAAGCTAAAAGGTGCATTGGATTTCATATGGGAAATTCAACATTAAGAGGCTTTCCATCAGATCAAGGAGGATTTGGCGAGCCCACCAGTTCTTATGCCACCCATTAAGGGTATGCCACTATTATCATACTTATCAGCCACATACAAATCTATTGGGTGTTTGTTGACTCAAAATAATAATACAGGTAAAGAGCAATCCATTTATTATTTAAGTAAAATTTTGACTCTGGTCTAGCAACGTTATAAGATGATCAAGAAACTTTGTTTAGTATTGTACTTTACAGCACAGAAAATGAGAGTCTACATGATTTTGGTTGAGGTGTATGTTGTTGGACAACCTAATTTAATTAAGTACATGCCAATGAGACCAATTATGAAGGTCCAATCGATAAATGGGTTTTGGCCTTGTTGAAATTTTCACTTCATTGCTTGCTATAGTGAGCGGTAAAAGGCCAAGCACTGTCCAATTTTTTAGCCGACCACCCTTGCGTGGAAGTATAGTCACACACAAGGGAATCATTTGGTTTTCTCGGAGTACACTTGGTGTCATTAATGCCATGAAAATTAAGATTCGACGGGTTAAGGACATGTGAGTTTGCACGAGATGGGGTAGTTACAGAATCACCCCAAGGTCGCAAAACCAACTATCATTTAAACTAGAGTTTGAATGCACTAATAACCAGGCCAAATACGAGGCGTTGATTTTTGGGTTTGAAGTTTGTTTGGATTGAAAGTATCAGCAGTCTAAATAACTAGTGATTCCTAGTTTGTCATTAACCAGATTGCAAATAGTTTCCAATGAAAAAGTTGGGATCTATGCCCATTCCACTCCATTGCAATGTCATTGTTGACAAATTTTGATGACGTGACATTGCAAGCGGTCCCAAGAGTGGTGAACGGTTAGATTAACAACTTGGCCTAATTGGGATCAAGTCTAAGAATTCCTTAAGGAATGGACAATGTACTAGTCAAAGTCCAAATGAGTGTTCTGTCATCTATAAGAACTAGAGTGATGGACTATGAAGAGCTAACAATGGCAGTGGAAGTGGAAATGGGAGAGGAAGACTGTAGGTTCAACATCATGCAGTTTCTAAGGAATCCAAAATGGATTGTAGAGTAGGTCGTTAGAAGACAGTCAACTAACTACATACTCATGGATGGAGAACTGTATAATAAAGGAATGCATGATGACCTATTATTAAGGAGCATCGGTAGGTAAGAGGCCATCCTGGTAATGGTTGAAATTCATGAGGGCATATGTGGTACAATTAAGCTAGTATCAAGATACGGTGGCTAAACAGAAGATATGTCTACCATTGGCCAATCATTTTGAAAGATTGTATTAAGTATGCAAGAGGCTGCCAAGCATGCTAGTGCCACTGACCTATCTAGAGGGTGCCAATAATACAAATGCATCATGAAATCAAGGCATGGTTGTTCTGAGCTTGGGCCATGAATGTGATAGGGAAGATTTTTCCCTTTTCTATGAAGCAACAATCTTTTATCATTTTGGTTACCGACTATTAAACAAAGTGGGTGGAGGTCATTCCAATGAGAATGGTCAATTATGCCGACATCATACGAATGATAAATGAAATCATTGTGCACTAATTTAGGCTTCCCCAACACATAGTGGTTGACCAAGGAACAATCTTTGCAGATAGTGAAGTTAGGAATTTGCAAAGGAGCATGATTTCAGCATAAACCCCATACTACACACAAGGAAACGACCAAGTAGAATCTACTAACAAGGTGATGAAATGGAATAACACAAAGATAGTAGAAGACAACCCAAGGGGATGACACGACAAATTATCAGAAGCACTATGGGCATACAGAACGTCCAAACGATCTAGCATCGAAATCACGCCATTCAAGCTAACATATGGGCACGACATGGTATTGCCTATGGGAAATCACCATGAGATCATTTTGAGTGGTTTTTCAGAATAGGCTATGTCCAACTGAGTAAAACAAGGACTGGGTGCATTAGATTGCATTAAAGTGCAAAAGTTTAGAGCTACCAGGCATATAATAAGAGGGTCATGAATAGGACCTTCGGCACAAATGATTTAGTCTAGAAAGTAAAATTGCCTTTAGGACTAAATGATCCAAGGACTAGAAAATGATCGGCCAACTAGGAGGGCCATTTGAAGTCCTTAAGGTCAAGAAAGACGATGTTTACCACTTTGATTTTTATTTTCTAGCATTGAGACGATATGTGAACTAACTTTCATGGAGTTAGAATTTCTCATGCGATTATTGTCTTTCAATTTTTTATTTTTAATTTATAGTTGTTCCAGTGAAGGTTTGGCAACAAAATAATTGCATCCTGAAGGATAAATTATGTGGATCACAGAAAGGCATAAAGACGGATCTTCTTCCTGTGTTACAAGTCGTCAAATCACCATGATCTCTTCCTTCGTCCAAAGAACGACTACTAGAATCCCCCCCTTGATTGTCACAATCCAAATCTTAGGGACTAAGATGACAACCTTATAGAGAGTTTCCTAAAGAGAGAGATTATTGAGAGAGAGAGAGAGAGAGAGAAAGAGATGATGTGATATATTCTGATATAGAATTGTTTGTATCTTCCCAATGTAATGAGTCCTTTAAATAGGGGCAAGATATTGAGTCCAATCCTTGTAGGACTCTTATGCCCAATCTAATTCAACTTCTAAGTTAGATAGATGGACTGCTATTGTAATCCAACTACTCACAATCCATTTGGATGTCCCCTGGGTTAAGGAGCAGATCCTAACCCGATCCAATTTCTATCATCTCCCACTTGTCCATAGAAGTTATTTCTCTCTCTTGAAATTCTCAAAGTCTCTTTCCAAGCTCATCTCCTTATACAAAAAATGAAACGTGCGACCAAACAAGAAATGGTAAGAAAAACAGGAGTGCTATATCACATCATCATCTAACCAACATAACACATCTCTCATAAGTATCTCATCTACACCCTAGTCTATTTCATTACACTAGATTCAACACCTCTAATCCCTTATGAGTTATAAAATCATATCAGTGCACAAACCCCTCAATAATGTAATGTACTCATAATTATAATGAAACTCTAGATTGACATAATTGCCAAGGATATGAGTCACAAAAAAATAGTGTAAAACTAAGCAATCTTCCCTAGACACTCACACCAATTCAGCTAAACACAACTGCTTTCCTAGACATAGACCATATCATCCATGGTCCTTGGTAAACATGCTAAAGTAGTGACATTGAGCATCTTCTTCATGACATTGTCCTAGGTCCATAAGGACATAAGAAGGGTCATTATCAATATCATGATCCAAGAGCTCACTAGAGTGACTAAGTAGGGATCCATGAAGTGACTATCTTATAATTGTTGACAATAGCACATACAGTATGATATGAATGTTATGAAAAAAATTCCCCACTTAATTAGGGATTTCATATTATAAAATATGTCGTACGAATCTATGTCTAGCCACTATTAATGCAACTAACCTGAGTTCTCCAACCCAGCCATTCTATAGGCGCCTATTTGAAGTCTCACATTTGGCTTTAATTAGGTTGCATAAAGTTGTGGAAACTCTTCATGGTAACATTTGAAAATGTACAAGCCTAATCAAATAAAGGCAACCCTACTAAAACCAAAGGTTATCTATACCTCTTGCTCGCTACTCTGATTAGCGCCAAGGAGATTGCTCGTGTGAGTAAGCCAATCATAAAACTGCTGATATCTTATGACATAAATGTATCCTCAACAACCAATCATTCCATAGAAAAACACAGTGCAAAAAGGAATGAATTATTATTATTATTATTAATGTCAATAAGAGTCTAAGCACATCAATTCTTACGAATACCCAAACACCTACATGGGAAATGAAAACAACTCTAGGAATAGGCTTAGTGAAAGGATCATCCAACATCCTATCTATGGAAATGTGTTTCAAGGCCACTTCCCCTTACGCAATAATATCACGAATAAAGTTAAAATGAATATCAATGTGTTTGTTTCTTTAATGATATTTGGGATCCTTTGCATATGCTAGAGAAGCCATGTTATCACAATGAATCAGCACAACATCATGCCAATGTAGTGTGATGTCTAGATGTCATAAGAATTTCCTCAACTAAACTGCCTCCTGTACTGCTGAAGAACAGACAATATACTCTAACTCATAGTAGATGGGGCAACGCATGATTGTTTCTTGCTACACCATGAAATAGCTCCTCATCCGAGTACAAATGCATAGCCAGAAGTAGACTTATGATCGTCCCTATCGCTAGCCCAATTTGCATCGCTAAACCCCTCAATCTTAAGTCTCCACCATGATAGCAAAGTATAAGATCAACCGTGCCATGTAGTTAATTGCTTGCCAATGAGAAAGTCCTAGGTCACTATGAAAGCGACTGACCAAACCTACTGCATAGCATATGTTAAGGTGAGTACATATTGTAGTGTAAATCAAACTCCCGGCTACAATTCCATACAGTACTTTGGACATCTGTATTTTTTTTTCATCGATTTTAGGGCACTGTTCAAGACAAAGCTCACAACCTTTTTCAACTGGAGTGTCTACGAGTTTGGAGTGGTTTATATAGAATCTTTCAAGGACCTTCTGTATGTAAGAGTCTTGAGACAATTATAGAAGTCTCTTTGCACAATCCCTTATAACATTAACTCCCAGTACAAATTTTTCTTCACCTATATCCTTCATCTCAAAAGTAGAGGATAACCACTCTTTAGTGGCGATAATCATCTTCGTGTAATTCCAAGCAAGAAGAATGTCATCAACATGCAATGATATAATCAAAATTCATTCCTTGGATCATTTAACATACACAGAGTGATCTCACTAACTAGATGATTGCTTGAGACAAAAAATAGAATGTTTTAGGCAACAAACTTTGCGCTCTTGTCCCTTGACTTCAAAACCCTCTTTGTTGAGTCATATATATCTTCTTATCTAGTTCTCCATTGAGAAATGTTGTTTTAACATCCATGTGGAATAATTCCAAATCCACATGTGGAACAATATCTAGGATGAGATGAATAAAGATAAATATCAACACTAGGGAGAATATGTCTTCTTAGTCTATAGCCTTCTTTTGGGTATATCCTTTTGTCACAAGTCAGGCTTTATGCTTGTCAATTGATCCATATGCATTGTGATTAATCTTTAAGACCCATTTGTTACCAATATGAAGTTGTCTCATCAAGATCCAATCTCCCCTCAATCTCAAAATGATGACGAGGGATAATATTGCGACCAGTCCTACGAACCTGAGAATCTTGAGGTACTGGTGGTGTACTCCCACTAGGTGGAAGATCACTCCCATTCTCTTCGACGATTACAGGATGAGGTAAAACTTCCCCACCCTCAATGAGAGGATGTGAAACCCTCAAGTTCCTCCATCTCGTAAAACTCAAGATTATGATTAGCTTCACTTATGCCTGGATAATCATTCTCAACGAAATTAACATCTCATGACTATACTTCAATAATTTCCTTATCATGATGTTCCCCAAACATCACATACCCTTTTGAGCTTTCAAACTATCTTATAATTATTTTCTTATTAGTTGTAGGGCCTAGTTTTTCAAACTTATGAGAAGTGTTGTGAACATAACCTGTTGACCCCCATGGGCGCAAATGCTCTAAATTGGGCTTTTCGCCTCTCCAAAATTCATTAGGGTTAGTGGGAATTAATTTAGAAGGCACTCAATGAAGGATTTAGGCCACATTAAAAAATGAATCCCCCCAAAAGGTAATAGGGAGATTAGCCAACACCATCATTGACCTAACCATGTCGAATAAGGTTTGATTTCTTTTCTCTGCCATACCATTTTGTTACAAAGTGTAAGGAATCGTTAATTGACTTCTTATACCCTTTTCCTCACACAGTTCTTTAAATTGATCTGAGAAGTACTTGCACCCATGATTAGGTCGAAGAGCCTTTAAACTCTTCTCTCTCTAATTCTCAACCCCTACTAAGAAATGTTTGAAGCAATCCAACGCTTCATATCAGTGAATGATCAGATAAACATAACCATATCACATGTAATCACCTATAAAAGTAAGGAAATAGGAAGCACCATATCGTGCTTTTACATTCATAGGTCCACAGATGTCCGATGAATTAACTCTAGAGGATGATTAACCCTAATCGCCTTTCCAAAAGGCTTCCTATAGGCCTTTTCCTGCCAACCAAGGCTCATATATTGGTAAGTTGACTTTAGCAAGTGGGCCCATAGGCCTTCTCGAGCTAACTTGGGCATCCTATGTTGGCCTATATGCAAAATTCTAGCATGCCAAGTAATTGAATCACATGCATTATTATCACAAGTCATATAGGAATACGATTAAGAAGAATAAATAATATCTAAGACGTAAAAATTATTTGAAAGATATCCATGCCCAAGCAAATCACCATCTAAAAACATGTCAAGCTGACTACAAGAAAACATAAATGAAAAACCAAGTTCAACTAATGCCAAAACTGAAATGAGATTATGTCAAACACTAGGTTCATAAAGCACATCATGCAGAAGCAGCATCCGCCCAGTACGTAACTTGAGCTAATAAGAGCCAACTCTAAGAGTTTCCTCACATACGTTGTTTCCCATAAAAATACTCTTTGTGCCCACTATTAGTCGATGGTAATCCACAAACCCTCCTTAATCTCATGCTACATATTTTGTTGCTCCGATATCTACTATCCATACAAGGAGAGAATGAGAAACCAATACATGTGTACACACAAAAGTAAAATGAGAAACTAGGTTAGTGGATACCTTCTTTGCATCAGCGCATCCAAGAGCAAAGTGTTCCATCTGACCACAGTTATCGCACTTCAGCTTGGACTTGTCTTTATTTCTAGCACCTTTTCCCCTACGACAATTGCCATTCTTCCCTGCTTTTGGCGCCAAGTTCCCAGATCCATTCTGCCTCTTATTCCATCCTTGTCTCTTGTGGTTAGGCCCATGGGCCTGACTCTTGCCTCTCTGGGTGACAAGGACGGATGAGCAATTCGCCACTTGGCGCTCCGCTTCCAACTCTAAATGACGTGAAATATCAACAAATGTTTTGATATTTTCATTATGAGTCAAGATTTACTTCATTTGGCTCCAAGATTTAGGCAGAGATCTAATCACAATGAGAATGTCCTGCTCATCAGTGAGGTTATTTTTGGCAACCTTCAATTCACGAATCATAGCAGACATCACCGTATTTCAGGGTACATAGCCTTGTAGCGGATATGCCACCAATGGTAATCTTCAACTGGTCCCATGTCTCCTTAATTGTGGGGTATATGTCAACCTGACCAAAAAGATAATTGTGAATGCTGCTCAACGTAGTATCACGCGAGCATACATCTTTCTTGGCCCAATTTTGGTAAGCTTCCATGTCACGATGATGTTGGGTCGTGTGGCCCTCCTCAGGGGGGTCCATGTGGGTGTTCAAGATTTGTAGGACTTCTTCATCAGTAAGTAAGTATTGGATCTTTCAATGCCAAATGTCATAGTTGGTACCATTTAGTTACTCTCCTTTGTTCAAGTCAGTAATAATATTCTTGGAGGCCATTTCACTATTCAAAGTGTGCAAGGGTGGCATTAGCATACATTTTAACTTTGTTCAAAAAATCTAACCAAAATCATCATTCTTTTTTACAAAATGGGATCAAAAATTTTGCTTAGTTCATAATCATCTCCCATAAATGTAAATCAGAAAAATAATTTTGATTTATTTTTAGGTCAAAGATATTAGGAGTAACATACCTCCCAATAATCGACAACATCGAAACATACATACATTCATTCATGTACAAATCATATTAAATCCAAATTAGGACTCCATTGGGATTTTGGTGCTTCATGCCAAAATAATTCAATGTTTAGAAACTCGGTACGAATCACATCCCTTTACAATGCTTCACAAATAGTAATAATAATAAATAGGGATGTCACAGCTCCTTTGTATTCAAAAAATTATTTTGGAACAATATAAATAAAATAAAACCAAACAATTCATGAGTTGCGTCAATGCTACCTCCATCCATTCACATACATAACACTTATTGGTTACTGGATGGAGGGGTAACAACATTCACCTTCAAGAAGCTCTCTCTAGGGTCATCAACTAAGTCTCTAAGATTTGGATTGTGGAAATCAAGTGGAGGACTCTAGTAGCCGCTGTACAGACAAAGGAAGAGATCGTGTTGATTTGAAGGCTTGTAACACGAGTAGAGGATTGTCTGTATCTTCCCAATGTAATTTGACCTAATATTTTAGTATGTGGTAGTCTATATTCACATAATCATGCTTGTAAAATTTCATATCGAAATTCCTCACTGTTTAGGAGAAAAACAAAATCCTAATGTTGACTCTTTGAAGAAATTTGTAAATTGAAGTCCAAAGAATTCGTTTTTTGCCCTCAAATTTGATATGGTTAAATTCTATATTGCAAAAAAATTTCCAACCATATATTGCACATAATTTTTTAACATATACATTAAAAGATATGAATTTTAGAAGTTTTAGATTTATTGGGAAAAATCTATTTATAGTGCTTTTCAAACCCAAGACCATGGGTTTCTATTGTGGAGCTCTTCCAACTATGCTAACAGCCCACTTGATTTACTCTTTCCGGTAAATTATTAATATAGTATTTCATTCCTAAAATTAATTTTAAATTAGTCTTAAAATTAATAATTATTCTTCAAACCTATGGGAGTGGGTATTTAGTCCAAAAAAATAAGCCTAGGGTGGAATTGAATTTTAAGTACCACTTTGGTACAAAAAAATAACACAAACATGCATCTTATATATGAAATAAATAGATTAAAGGCCAATTTTTGGATTTAATAGATTTATAGATCCCTAAATTCAATTCTAGAACATTTGTAATTTTAAAACTAATTTAAAATTAATTTTCTAGAAAAAAATTAATTAATTAACTACAAAATTTAATATAATTTACTTAAGGGGGTCATTCCGTAACTCTAGAAATAATGTAATGAGTCCTTTAAATAGAGGGAAGAGATTGAGTCCAATCCTTGTAGGACTCTTATTCTCAATCCAATTAAAATTCAAAGTTGGATATATGGACTCCTGTTGTAATCCAACTACTCAAATCCATTTGGACGCCGCATTGTTTAAGGACTGGATCCTAACCCGATCCAACTCATTCTGTCCCACCCCAATGCAAGCAAGTTTACGCATTAGTGAATGGATGTTATGATGTTGAGGCTTGCATGCATACGATAGGGTAATTCTAGACTTACCCAAAAATAAAATAAAAAAGAGAATTAAAAGATCTACCATATAAGGGTGGCTACCTTCTTGATACAAAAAAAAAACTGGCTCAGTGCACAACACTTTCCATATTACGGGGTCTAGAAAGGGTCTATTGTATGCAATCTTACCTCCTCATGCGGAGGGATTGTGTCTTCGAATCAAACCTTTAACGCCCAAGTCACAATATAACAACTTTATCGCTATGCCAATACCCATCCTCTCACATTTCTTATTAGGAGGCTAATATTCTTGGTATAACTATAAAATTCATTATACTGAAATTTTCATAAGTAATATTCTTGTCAAAAAAAAACTTCATAATCTAACCAAATTGATGGAATAAATATTATTTGCAACTGCATGAGAAAAAATGATTAAGGTATTTGGTCTAAACGGTATGAAAGTAGGGGTGTCAAACGTGTTAGGTTAAACGGTTACGTGTAGGGTTAAACGGGTGACGGGTGGAAAATATATAAACCTGTACATGACACGTTTAATAAACGGGTAAAAAATCTCAACACAAACACGATTCGTTTAATAAATGAGTAACACGACACGACTCGTTTAACCCATTTAATTTTAAAAAAATTATATTAACAAATTTTAATAGTCCACTTTTCCTTATTGCCAATTGCACTTACCTCAAAATAGAGGATTTCTTTGTCAAATCTTATAAAAAAAAAGACTTAAAGGCTTAAAAAAAAAAAAGCAAGAGACCATTGCTTTTTATAGGCAACTCAACCCTCCTCATCTCCCCTCATTTTCTAATATGGGACAAAAACAAAAGGCATGGGTTTGCCTTTGTCTTTGAATTGCTCATCGTCTTTTCTATTTTGTCTTTGAACTACTACTTTACTTTTTTTTTTATTGATTTTTTTACTTCTTTTTTTCTTGCTAATTTTTTTAAATAATTATTAATTTATTATTATATTAATTTTATTTAAACGGAAAAACGTATGATAAACAGTTTGACAGGTTTCACCCGAACATAACCTGTTTATCACCCAAACCCGTTAAAATCTCACTCAAATCTGCTTAATTCATTTCGATTCGTGTTTGTTAATTGTGTCGGTCGAACTTTGACAGCCCTATACGAAAGTACAGGTGACTTTTGTTTTTATTGACAAAGTATGGGGGACAGAGATAACTTTACATAGTGTACAATGTGACACATTATTTGGGATCTAAAAATTTGGTAAATTTTTTGGTGGACACATTATTCTTAGAACATTTTTAATGGAGATGTCAAATTTAAATTTGAACTTATGGGGGCATTTTGACATGTAGGATTTGACATTTTCACCTTGTTGTACTCCAACCAATATGTGAAAATAATTTATGTATATTAATTTAATATATATTTTTAAAATAAAATTTGAGATCAATTAAAATAAATATTATTAAAAATAATAATTTTTGAAATATTATAATTTTTCTATGAAAAGCAGTATATATTTTATTGAAAGTAAAATTCTCATCAAACGTAGCTAATATAAATTTAAACGACAATTAAAAGTACAATTCCAAAATATAAACTTAAACCAAATTATATGTTATTACTCCACTTTGTGAAACAACAACGGTGGTCGTGGATCTTTATTGATGAAGTAATAAGGTAAACGAGAGAGAGAGAGAGAGAGAGCAATAGTTAGCTTCAAGAGGGGTATAATAGCTAGGAGAGAGAAAAGATATGTGTGTGTAGAGAGGTGTAGAGGGATCTCATGAGGTATTCAGAAGTGTCTCCAGAGGTCTAAAGTAGTGCCCTCTCATGTAGAAAAAACTTACAATTTACAGGCATGGAGCCATGGATAAGGTGGTGATGTGAGGGCAAAGATACTAATTCTCTGGGTCGCTACAAAAAGTAAGTGTCATAAAAGGTTGTCTTGATCTTAGAGAGTAAGTATCTTGATAATTGTTCTCCACGTGCTCTAATTCTTCTTAGACTCCTTCGAACTTGAGTTGGGTCGAATTCTCGAATTGGACTTGACCTGTTATTTAGCTGATTTGGGCTTATTTGATTTAATGGGCCTAACCCGGTTAGATTTGGGCTCGTCAACTACTACCCTAATGACAATGCCACAAGCACTCAATAAATCAGCTTGGAGTTGAGAATGTGTTCCCATATCACGAATGTATAAGTGATTTCGAATAAAATCCCAGAATTCTAAGGTGTGTTCGTGTGACATGACAAGTTCTTCACTTTCACTCTTGTTTGCATCATAATTGAGTGGAAGGTTTTCGTCGCATTGTGTGATTATGCCCATTAATTGTGTATTGGCTATAGGAGCTCAGCCTTCAAAGAGTTCGTTAAATAAAGGATATCAGTCCAATACGTTGATATCAGTGTGTGATCCCGACAATCCAAAAAAACATGCCATATCCAAAGGTCATATGAAGCAACATCTTCAAGAATCAACGAAGGCTCATGGTGTTCTCTGCAAGCATACATACCTTTCCATGCAGGTGGATGATTCTTCCACTTCTAATACAAACATTAGATGCTACCAAGCATCCCAGGAAACCCACATCTATCACCTTTTGATAGCAACGTACAAAGGTCGGAGTTGTTTTGACGTCTCAAGTACATGTCACCAAAATTTCAACAACTACCAAAACAAACCTTTTTAATGATTCGATTGAGGTACTCTCAGCAATCCTCACGTAATCATCCATAGCATCTGCTGCAACTCCATAAGCAAGCATCGTCGTTACAACAGTAACCTTTTGAAGGTGATAAACCAAGATGACCAGTTCAATCTCTCTTTTGGACAAAATATAGGTCAATATTTTCCACTGAATTTACAATTTGAAGAAAAAGAGATTGCCCCATTCAAAACTTCCTCAGAAATTGGATTGGTGTGTAAACTAGATTTTTTAAAAATAATCATTGTAGAGTCTTTGATGACCTACCATTCATCCTTTGTTGATACATTCGTGGCCTTTTAATGGAACCACAATGTAATTGCTTGTGTCTCTTAGTTTTATGCAGTTCTTCTTGCATAGCAACCAATTCCAGCAACTCCAATTCGTCATCAGAGTCAGAATTCATTACATTGTTCCAAAACTCGTCTGATGTGTCGGAAGATGAATCAGAAATGTGTAGCGACATGTTGAGAATATTCAAAATTATTGACAACTAGGGATATACTAATATATACTACTATAAAATGTCAACAAAAATGAAAAACTTTTCAATGACATAAATATCATTAGTAGAAGAACTAATGTCTCTTTTGTCCTACTCTTTCATATTCCCTTCTTTCATCTTCCTATAATATTAATTTCAAATTAAATTCATACAAATTAACTAAGTATATAATTTATATTAAGTATCCCTAATTAATAAGGACTCTTAGCCTTCCACAACAGATGCCCTTCTTTCCCAAAATGGGATACAATGTGTGTGAAACAATGTTTTCCTATTTCTTGGTTCCTAACATTGATTTTGATAATAGGGGATTGAGATATCATGAACCTGAGTACTAGAAATTTGGTGAGGAAGGAAACAAATATTTCCGCCATGCTACAAGGCAAGTATATGCTATTTCAAAAGATTTGACTATTGACATATCAATCTACCAGCAAGAGTGTGTGCATGTGTGTCTCTTATGAAAAGCAGATCATTTATGTTTTTTGAGTCTTGTATTTGAACTTATTATCCTTGTGATGCTAATGAGGATGTTTCACTGGAATCTTAGTTTATTGGATTGGATGTGGAGCACATAGATGTCCGAAAATTATGTTGCCGAAACTCACCTGGTAACAATGTTGTTTTCGTTGCTTAAATTCTCCACTTACTTACAAGGTGGTTTTGGAACACAATTGTATTAACCTAAGTCTTGAGCGATGAGTACAAGTTCCATTTGTATAGTGTTTTGGTTCAAAAGTCTCCCTCTAATTGTTGCCAGAGACAAATCACAATGAAGTCAATCATGTTTTGGTGAAATGCTTCATCAATTTATTAGAATAATCTAAAATGCGTAGTTCAGGCATAAATTTTATCCATACTAAGTACAGGAGTACATATTACCTTGCTATATGTAGTAAATGTTTTAGTTTCAAGTTTAATTTTTTTAAGTAATCTATAATGGCAATGGCTACAAGCTTATATATAACGTACAACATTGAGGGGAAAAAAACCTTTTTTTTCCTTCTATGCAAGAAGAAAGAAAGTTTTCTTCGATACAACTCACTTATTACACCTAAAAAATACCAAAAAATCTGTTCGGTTTAATTTATCAAGATACAACACATTTTAATGAAGCCGTTTTTATTTCTTCACTAGCTACTTTTCAGCTTCAGCCCCCTTCTTGAGAGGTGTTTTTTCACTTCTCCATCTTTATTCTATCCCTCTTACTATTCTTGCTATTTATTGACATAACGATAAATGTATGCATATTTGGTACATATCCACCAAAGAACCTTATGCCAATGTATTTAATGGATAATCATAATAAACTATTTTTATTGTTGTCCACCCAGGTTTTGTTGACTTGCTAGGTAGAAAGCCCGAGGATGTTACCAAAATGAATTAAAATAAAAACCCTTAGATTTCACCTCAGAGGTAAGTTGTATTCCATTTCCATGATATACTCCTCATCTGCAATTCTGCATAGAGACAATGTTGCTTGTTGTATTGATCATTTAATTTAGCATAACCATCCCTTAGAGCTGATTATATAATTTTGATCAGTAAACCATTTATGTTTTAGATACAAAATTCTTAAGTTTTTTTTAAGTTTGTGAGGCTTCGGGGGAATTGAAATTCCTATATATTTATTCTGACCCTAAAAGTTAGCGCTTGAATGCAATTCTTATCGTTGTTGATTCTGGAGTAGGGTCAGACATGTTATTGCATGGTGTAGTACGAATGAGTGCATTGACTCGATTATGCAATTGGAAATATCAAATGTTTTTATTGTTTTTAACCATGTGTATACCGCCATCAAGTATATTATCGAACAAACCAATCTTTGAATTTGATGTTGTTGACGAAAATTTTTTAAAATAATAAATGGTTGATTTATGTTTTTTTTCTGATTTGTTTCATTTGCAAGTACATATAACATATGAATAAGGAAGGAGTGATACACTTGAAGATGAAAACTAAGCGAAAGTTGGTCATGACATTGAACCAATACTGTTCTAATGTTTTACTAAACTACACCTTGAGTTTCTGAGCGAACTATATTGATCTTGATTTTTTGGGTTATTTTCTCTTTGTTAATTTTGGGTGAAAATAAATAGATGAGAAGTTAACACTTATACTTAAATAATCTAATACCCTTAGGATTTTGTACCTATAAAAACTTTATATGATATGTTACTTAGACCTCATAACAATGGGAGTTTTGTATAATGAGTTACACTTTTTGATTGGCTGTTGTTTTGTATATGTGAATTATTTGGACAAATCAAGTTAACTTGTGAATTAATTGGACATTTAAAAAATATATTTGTTTTACGAGAAAAAATTTGCATCAATGATTTTCCGAATTTCATGTCGTTGCAGATAATTTTCATTATCTGTGTCAGATGACAAATACATTTCGAATTTTTCAATCATATAGTTTGTGGATTTCATTTCACTGTTTGATTTTTTTTTTTTTTTTTTGTGCAGATAATGTTTTAGCAGTTTTTTGGGTGACAAAAACGTTTTTCTCATGGTTAGTTGATTGAAAAATTCCCAACACTATCAATGAGCAAAAGGGTAGAGCCTTATTTTGGTGATCTATGTATATGAAAAACAGAACTACACTTAAGATATGCTATCGAAATGAGATGTGATATTAAAAATAAATGACGTAAATATTCAATTATTTATGTGCGTGAGTGCCAGAATTAAGAGATATTTTAATTTTGAGCTTTGTTAGAGGTAAAAAAAGTTATGCTAAAAATGATGCATAGTATTCCTCAAGTCTAAAAACTAATTTTGAAAATATGCACGTGTGCATCAAATAGTTTAGAAAAGTTATATATAAGAAATCCCAAAGGCTAGTTTTATCCAATGGCTAGAAACTAAAATACATATTTTATTTATTTAAAATGTAAAATTTGAGTACAATACAAACTTAGACAACTACAAATAGTGTTACAAAAATAAATAATATCATTCTAAGTTACGTGCTACTACCACCCCCAAATCCTCCACCTAATTTGTATTTTAAAATTTCCCATCTTTTTTGGGAATAGCATAGTTTTTGTTCCTCAGACATTCCAGACGTATCCATGCTCATAATATCCATCTCCATCTGCATTTGTTTCAGTTGCATTTTTTTTTGCATCTTGCTCAATTTTCTGCCTTAGAAGCTCTATTTTGATTTCATTCCTTTCCTTTTTCTCTTCCCTCATTTTTTGGATGAGCTCTACAATAGGAGTGGGTTCATTGCTAGTGGTTTCTTTCATCTTTCTTTTCTTAGCCTTCCATCTTTGTGGCCTCTACAAGGGATCTTTGTGAGATGGACATAAGTCATATTCTATACAATTTACGGGAGTGTTTGTATAAGAAGATGAGGAGAAGCCTGAAGAGGATGATTTAGATCTTTTTTGGCTGTAATCCATGTGGATTGTTGCAGTTGTATCCACCTCGATTGGTACCTCAACAAAATCCAAGCATGTTCATAGGTGAACTTCCCATTAAATAGTTGTCCGTATGTTTTCTTTGCTTCCACAATCTAGAAAAATATAGACATTGATTAAAGACATTCAAAACGTAGAATAAATCACCACATTTATATTTATTTACAAAAATAATTTTATCTTGTCTTGCTCAGTCGTGCCGCTTGAATTTTTTGCCACTGTTGTTGCAACATTTTTTCAGATTGAACACTATGAAACCGTTTGTGAGTACAATAATATTCTCTCACTGGTTCCCAAAATGCCAGAAATTTTTGCTCATTTCCATGTATGACATCTATACTGGAGTTCGTCCATGCACTAATGATATCTTCTTGTTATTGAAGCTTGCACCTCGATGGCCATTTTTTATGTGATGCTTGAGTAGGGATTTCACGTGTTTCTTCAGTAAAATTGTGACTGTTGTGTTGAAAAATCAGGTAATTGGGAGTATTGGGAATTCATGGTGTGATTGAGCAAAAAATAAAAAACAAAAAAAGAGAAAAATAAATTGATTATCTTCAAAGGGGTTAAAAATTTGCTAGTACAATAACTAATTTTATAATGGTGGTCCAAAAAATCTCCACGGCTACAGATTATTTTTTGGAAGTTTTGGCCTTCAATGGCTATAAAAAAATTTTATAAGCTTTTGCCTTCAATATTTGTTTGGAAGTTTTTGCATTAAAATTTTTTTTACTCCATAAAATAATGCATTTAAAGGATTTAACATAACAAAGAGGATATGTCAAATTTGTCATATTACCAAATTCTATTTAATTACCTAAGCATCTGACATCTCCATTGAAAAACAACAGTTGCCAAATATGGCTATTGGGAGCTCCCGTTGACGTTAGAAATAACGGTTAGATTTGCTCCCCGGTTTCTAATCAATTCTAACAACTTCAGATTGACTCAGCCTTGGCATGTTAAAGTTTATTTAATTGCAAAATAAACAAAACCGCAAAGTCATTTTCAAAATGAGTTGATTCCAAGTAAGGCGTAAAATCAAGTCAATAAAGTTGGGCTCAGCTTTATGCAAGGCCGTTCCTATGCCTAGGCCGTTTAGGTGGCTTCCTAGGACCTCCATAGCTTACCAAATTTTAAGGCCCTAAATGGTTTTTGAGTTAATGAATTTTAATATGGGTGTTTTGGTGGTCAGTCCAATTGAAGAATATTTTTTGTCCGAAACTCCAACAAGTGTAGGTTTGGGTCTTAAACAGTAATTGAAGTCATAAAGATTAATTTATCTTTTATTTTTTTTCAAAACGTATACTAATTTACCCTTAATGAAAATTAGTGAGATTATAAAATAGACAGTGACATAGGACAACGACAAGGACATTGGACAGTGACTAGGCTTGTCAATGGAGCGAATTTTAATCCGAATTCGATCCAAATCCGAGTTCATGTAATCAAATATGAATTAATATTTTAATCTATTTACCCAAACCCGATCTGAATTCGATTAAGTTTCTTTAAATTGATTTAGACTTGGATACATGTAAATTCGATCCAATAAAAATTTC